>PVIH01019573.1:0-34959 GCA_004025045.1 Sigmodon hispidus | reverse complement strand
CTGTGCCTTTGAGCTGGTATTCTTCTCCTTCTTCTATTCCTATTATTCTCAAATTAGGTCTTTTCATGGTGTCCCAGTTTTCCTGAACATTTTGAGTTATGGCTTTTTTAGTTTTACTATTTTCTTTGACTGATATATCTATTTGAGCTACTGAGTCTTCCACTTCAGAGATTCTATCTTCCATCTCTTGAACTCTGTTTGTTATGCTTGTATCTGTGGTTCCAGCTTTTTTCTTCAGGTTTTCTATTCCCATTTTTGCCTCATTTTGCGCCTTTTTTATTGCTTCTATTTCAGCTTTTATTTCAGCTTTTAGTTCCTGGCATGCTTCTTTCATAGATTTGTTCATCTCTTCCAATTTTTTGTCTGTATTTTCTTCTATTTCTTTAAGACTTTTTTTCATATCTTCTTTGAGAGCTTTGATGATCATCAAAAAGGAATTTTTGGTGTTACTTCCTTCTGTTTCCTCTTCATTGCTCAGTTCAGGTCTTGTATTTGTAAGATCGCCACTCTCTTCTGGAGTTACCATGTTGTTCTTTGTATTATTATGTAATTTTTTGCACTGACGTTTACTCATGGCTTCAGTGGTTCACGATTAGATGGCTCCTGGTCAGTTGTGGCACTCGGGCTTGTGTGCCTCCTGTCACCTCTCTGGGCAGGGTCTGAGTCTGTCCTTCAGGGACCCCTGTAGTTGTTAGTTCGCTCAGTTTGAGGTGGGGGTGGGTAGCCATGCAAATTCCCTCAGCAGGAGCTGTGGGTTTGGTGAAAGGCAGAGTTTATGTGCCCATGCTCCAGAGTGTGCTGGGACTCTGCAGACAGCACTTGGTCCCAGAAGCAGAACCAGAACCGATGGGCAGAAATTTCTTTAACATTGCTTTTGTATGTGTATACTATTTGCTTTTCACAATATAAAAGAGTTTCAACATTTTATTATTGAAATAATAATTAAGATTATTAAAAGCTTTAAATGTGCATCAAATTTAGTGCACACATTAGTATATGTAAATAGTCTTCATTATAGATTCTACTCAAGTAATTAAAGAGTGTGATTCTTTTTCTCCTAAAAATACTTTAATAAAGACATTTTCAAATTGTTACTTCATATTGTATTGTGTTAGATTTTTAAAAACATCAGTTTTACAAAAAAAATTTATCTATTTGGAAAACAAATAGTGGGTGTATATCTGTACTTAATCCTACATGCTTGCGAACATGTATATAAATCTAACGCATACATCCACAGACATACACATGTACATGTATTTAGTTAAAGCCTTAAAATCCCTCTGTTTGTAATAATAAAAATTTCAAAGTCAATGTTTAGTTTTTATCCCTCTACTTGTTTTTCTGTAGTTAAGTTGAGAAACCTGCTTTGACCTCAGATAAGTATCAATTATGTGTGTTATTAGGTTTCTCTTCAGAAAACACAATGTACATGGAGCCAGAAACCTGCATGCTCTTCCTCTTATTTGTAAGTCAATCAATTCTGATGCTTTTCTGTAGGTCAAGTTGATAAACATTAGTATAGAGAACAATGAGATTCAGGAAGTGAGATATGGTAAAAGATTTATATGACTGTCTATGAGTAATAGGCATTGCAACTTTGTATTTATTCATGAAACAGACAAAAATCTTCTGAGGATTAAAATCTTTAAGATATCAAACATAAACCCTGAAAACACTCATTATGTTCACATATCAGTTTAATAGGAAAAAAAAAAACCACTGTCACATGTGGTCCTCGTTAGAAGTAATTGTTCTAATTAATATTTCTTCCCTTCATCATCACCAACCAACATAAAACTTAGTGAATATAAATAGATTGTTTAGTGTATAGGAAGGTAAAATAAGAGGTGCTGCATAAGGCAGATGGAGAGAGGAAAAGAAGGAGAGGAAAGGAAGAAGAGAAAGTTAGGAAAGGCAAGGTGGTCAGGTAAAGATCTTGCCCTACTGTACTCATTGGAATAAGCTAGGTTAGACAGACAGCTGGATAATGTTCTCCCAGCAATATCGGGTCAAATGTGCGAATATTCATGATAGTAACTTGGCATTTGTGGTTAGAAAACAGAAACAACATCAGGGAGAGGGTCATATGTGGTACACAAGAAGGTCAATAGAATATGGAAAGAAAGGACTCTGGACATAGAGGATACTTACTTTAATGGCCACTTCCATAAAAGAGTGTTGTTTCTTTGTGTATATTGCTCTAATTTAAGATGCTTGCATATATATACATGTTTGATAGTTAGATGTCACAATATTACTCCATTTTGTGCCATGAACTTATCTATCCACAACTAAACTCTTTATTAAAAATACCTCTGTGCAGAAATATTAAACTTGAATATGTGAATATCTGGTCTATCAGAGAACAAGTTATTTTTGATGGCATTGGGATTCAGAGCCAAGGCCTTGAATGTACTAGCCCACACCTTCACCACCGGCTGTAGTTCCAACACCCCAGGGTGCTATTTTAAAAGTGTACATGGCATGTTTTCAAGCATCTATCTTAACAAGTTACAGTTCTTTTTTAAATGAGTTACAAATTTTTGTTAGTTTTTTATACACCTCCTTTTCCCCTTGTGCACTATTCCTTGTAATTCATTTTTAAAGAGATGTATTGGTCCCCCCAATGCCTATTTTTATGACTTTTATATCAATTTATTTTTGCTTGCAGATCCTTGTAAAAAAATGCTTTATTTCTTTTTTCTAACTCTGTCCACACTGTGCATGTTAAACAAGCCACACATAATTAGTTTTCAAGATGAAGAAAATCTTGCTGCACAAAGCTTTAACTGAGCATTTTAAATCTCATTCTGACACTGTAACAGCAGCCGTTCCCCACTTGAGGCAGCATATATTTTATTTCCTTTTGCTTTTTGATGGTCAAGACTTCTTGGGGGACCTTCCCAAGGCACTGATGGACATTAATATAAATTTAATGTCAAGGAAGAAATGAACATGGAAAACTTCCAGACTGTGCCAGTATGCTCTGACAGAGCTCTGTGATTTAGCAGCCCTCCCTGACAGTGTGAATTATAATTAAACAACAGACATATGGAAGGCAAGTAACTGAATGTCATTTGAGCTGTCTGTATCCAGAGGAGGAGGAGGAGGCATGGAGGACATAAAAACCAGCTTCTAAACTCATTTCTGGTCTCCTAACAAAGAATGCTAGAGCAATGCTATAGGTGGGTATGATGAGTCATTGGCTTGAGATAATCCTATCGTGTAATAACATGCTTGTTCCAAGAGAACCATCATTTCCAGTTCCACCAAAGTATTCAGCTCATGACAGCAACTCCTTCACAAATTCGAGGTATCCTTTTTAATTAGTGTCTTAATGTGAATCACAAATGTCAGAAATATCGCAGTTTTAAATGGACTGCAACCTGGGAAGATTATTTGGAGCTATAGGGGAGCTCATGTGAAGTGTCATTCCAGGAACAATAGTAGGTAATTGAAGGAATGCAAGTGTCAGATAAAATATCAAGTACTTACTAAATATATGATTTTCTTGTTAGTTTTCCATACAGCCTATTCTTGTTTTGAATTTTTTGTCTAAGTGTCTAATGCATATCACATATATAGCAAAATCAAGGAAGAAAAATTAAATTTTAACCAAGCATGAGTTAATAATGTAAACTTATGTCCATTTTTATTACTTCCTGGTTACACACAAAATATGGTCATATTAACTTTATCTTAAGAATTCATCAATTATAGTAGCTATGTTAAAATTGATGATCGAATCTAAGCAAATCCTAATCTAAATATTTCAATAAATTTAACAATTTATAATCATCTACTAATACATTAATATACATATGACTTTAAAAGGAACTGAGTTAGAATTGGCACATGGGTATGATAGTCTGTCATTATGTTTATAATATTATCATGTCCATGCCAAATTACTGTGATAGCTATGTTGAAGGAGACATTGCGATATTGTGATTTTGGTTTCATTTTTCCAGAAACTTCAGTCCACGATCTCTAGCCTCTGTTGCTCAATGGTCAGGCAGCATGGCATAGTGGAGAGGGTGAAGCAGAGGAAACAAGCCCAATTTAGACAGGAGGCAAGGGGAAATATTGTAGAATAAAGCTGCTCACTTCCCAGAAGCCAAAGAGCACAGGAATAGGAACAGGAATCCAGAAAGCCCATCCTTTAAAATATAGCCCCATCTTTTTTTTCTTTCAACTAGATACCATCTTCTACTATTTCCTAAACTTTGACTTAATCAATGAAGTAAACCTCATTATCTAATAATCCCTGACAGTGTCCTCATAAAGACACCCAGAGCTGTGTTTCCCTGTCTTCTAATCAGTTGGCAGTCAATGTTAACTATGAAGCCATCTTGCACTCTCATTCTTATTCTAGTCCCTTGTGGGCCACTAGGAAGTGACTTATTATTTAACTCTCAACTTGGATGGATTGTATGATTAAGAACAGTTTTCCTCATTGGTTCAGACTCTGATTAAAAGACTCCTGGTGGAGAGTGTTAAGTGATGGAAGCAAACACAGCTGCAAGAAGTCACAATGCTGAATTAGGAAACTAGAGAATGGTTCAGAGACCAAGGAAACTTCCTCTAGAACCAACTTTTATAGACCTCCTCCTCTTGAACATCACATTGAGACCCAGTCTTTCTGTGTTTGAACTTGTGGCACAAATGAAATAGAAACAACAGCAATGTCTCTGCTCTTTCCTTTCAGCTACCCCCTCATTAGATTTCTGCTATGGTCAGGCTGCTATTACCTTCTTCTACTGTGGAAGAAGTGCATCGAAATTCTGTGAAACACATCACCTGCTAAAGAAATCCCAGTGTAAACTCTACTACAATCTAGAGTGACTTGATTATATTTTGCTAAAATTTGAAATGTTTTCAAACATTCAGATTATTTGTTTTCAAATTCTATAATTACTTAAATCCATTTTTTTTCTCACAATATTAGGTTGTAAAGCAAGGGCTCTATCCCTTAGATGCCATGAAAAGAAACTCACAAAAATAACCACAGGTCCTGAGTACTTTTTTCACCTACTGACCTGTTCTCCCTCTTGACAGCGTATCTGACCTGTGTTGTGCTGCTTAAATTGTGAACAAAGAGTCCTTGTCACTTCTCAACTGGCACACAATTTTACTTCAGGTATTTGCGGAAAAAAAAAAAAACATTATGTTTCTGGAAAGCCCTAATTTAGACAGTGACCATGGGTAATGATGCTATTTTCTGCTTCAAGATTTCAGGGAAGTAGTTGTTTTGGAGGATCCATTATATTCTCAATGCATTTATCTATGTAACATACTGTCACATAATTCAGTATGTGTATAAAATTTAAAAGGTGTAACAAGAAATTTCTGGCCCCATAGAGCCAGAAGTCCAGACCTGCTCGAAGCTGTTTTTTCCTCCCAAAATGACACAGACACTTATATTAATTTCATCCTGTTTGATCTATGTCTCAAGCATATTGCTAGCTATCTCTTTCATCTTAATTCAACCCATTTTCATTAATTTGTTTTGCCACATGGCCCATGGCTCACCTGTGTTCCTTACATGATTCTTCTTTGGCGGCTGGATAGAGTCTCTCTCCTTGAACTCTGCCCTCCTCCTTCTACCTAGGCTCCAATGTCTTTGCCTGCTTCTATGATGTCTGACAAGGGCCAAAACAGTTCCTTTATTTAAAGAATGATATTCATAGCATATACAAAGACATTACCACCATCAAAAGGTCTGTTCTTTAGCCTCCTGAGCAGAACCATTGATGTTTAGTTAACATGCATTCTCACAAACACAGATATGTGCTGCCCTGTCTCCTGAAAGAAATGGACCTATCAGATATTTTCAGACATTTCACCCAAGGACAAAAAAATATACCTTCTTCTCTGCACACCATGGAACTTTCTTCAAAATTGACCACTTATGCAGATGCAAAGCAAGACTAGGACATTTGGAACTCTGCAATGAATGTTCAGTTTTCTCCCAGAGAGATCAGGAACAAAACAGGCTGTCTGGTGTGTGTTCTTGGGCTTGATAGAACCAGGCTACAACCCATCGGGGGTTGGGTCTTTTGAGCTAATTCGGATACCCCGAGGTCATAGAATTTCTCTCTATAATTCCAGCATTCTGCTACATCTCCCCCTTTTGTCTACCTAAGAAAGCTCTAAATTAGTATAAGAATATATACTATAGGGAACATCACCAGATAGTGTCTAGGAGAGGAAAAGCACTAACAGAAGTAAGATAATACTATGACTAACAAACAACAAATACAGGGTGTCTCAAATGTCTGGACTACAGATAAGAGGTAATGTACAGGGATTACTTCAATACTGTGTTTCTAGAACAATAAGAATCTAATAGTGAATGGTCTTTGCTGAGATATGAAATGACAGTAACTTTTACTATCTAGCCTTCATCTCTATTAAGACCTGAGAGGGAAAATATATTATCTGAAGGTTGGAATCATGAGAGAGTAACTTCTAAAATTTAAGAGAGAACAAGACAGTCAACAACCTGGACAGTCATCCATGGCTTCTTTGTAGAGTTGGAGCATCTACCTTTTTGGCTATTGGCCTAGTATGTCTGATAAATCTCTTTAGAAGTAGGGTATTTTGAAGAGAGACTATTTTATCCTGTCTAGGCAGGCTTTGGCAGTTTTTATTTTTTATTTTATTTGTCTAGATTGGACAGTGTGCATGTTGATGACAGTCAGGGCAAGTGTAGTCTTTTGGCCATCAGGTCATTATTTGCCAAAGAAGACAAACTCTTTGTGAGGTGTCTATGATGCCCAATACCACCTCAGGAAAAGAACAGTGATGCCAGGAGTTGTAGTATCGCTCATGGCTGAATTATGGATAACAAAATATTAAACGCCATATTTTGTAGGTCTATGAAGTGGTTGCAGACACCAGTCTATCTGATATATTCTAGTGTGTTTCTGGGAAACTTGAGTAGTATGACTGTTACATAAAAAACCTGAATAGTGGTGATCTGCAATTTTAATTAACCGAAAGATTGAAGCTTACATTGTAAAAATAGGGAATCTATAAATAAGTGTACAGTTTTGCATAATGACTTTAAGTATGATGATCTTATGAACATTAACCAGGGTATATGTATCATACAAAGGGACAACAATATCTTAACTATATATCATTGTACAAAATATCTAAACTGTGTTATACAAAACAACTTATGTATATATTATAACGTTATGACTAGTATAAATAGAGATAGAAATTGCATGGTGGAAATGACAATAATATGCTTAATATGCATTAATGTGCAAAATATATTAAACAGAGGTAGAAACGTGCAAAATAGGGCAATCATATATTTAATTTTGTATCAACATATAGATTACCCTAGACAAAAATATTTTAGATTTAAATTTGTATTAATATTCAGATTATATCAATCAAACATATAAAACATTTTTTATTAGTATCAATATATAAGTATCTATAACAAGGCAATTTATCTTTGGCTCATATATGGCTAATAACTGTTTATAGGTAGATATAATAATCTACCTATGTCTTTCTTATCTATTTCCCTTTTTATTTTTTAAAAGGGATTTTTGAGTTTATATTATTGTTCTACCCATAATCCAAGTTTAACTTATAACCACCTAATCAGAATGATAATTATCTATAACCCTTTGAGGACAAAATTTATTGGGAGTAGGGTGTAGTTTTTTATTAGGTTGCTTTATGTTGACTTGTGTACAACAGTATCTTTGTGGGGTATTATAAAAACTAAAACAATGGTTAAGTCTTAATGAACTGAATATAAATATCTATAACTATTTTAAGAGTACTGGGTAAGTCTATCTGGAAATTTTTTTAAACATATGACATAAAGCTCTCTTGCAGCTTTTCTCCCAGAGAGATCAAAAACAAAACAAGCCTTCTAGTCCGTGTTCCCAGGCTTGATCAAACCTGGCCACAACCCATCAGAGGATGGGTCTATTAAAGTCATTAAGATATGCCAAAATCACTAAAACTTCCCTCTATAATTCTAATATTCCACTACATTGCCTTATATCATAAGGCCTTTGACAAAATCCAACATCTTATGATAAAAATCCTGGAGATATTAGGAATACAGAGATTTACTTAAACAGAATAAAGGCAATTTACAGCAAGCCTATAGACAATATAAAATTAATGGAGTGAAATTTAAAGTATTTTTATTTGCAGATTATATTGTAGTATATATAACTAACCCTAAAAATCCTACCAGGGAACTCCTACAGCTGATAAACACTTTAAGGGAAGAAGATGGAAAATGTGGTAGGGGAAGGCTGGAGGCAGACTGGCAGGGATTGGGAACAGGGAAGGATAGGAGAGCAGGGGGATACATGGAAAAAATGACCTTCTTTCAGTTAAAAAAAAAACTCTAAGCAAAGTAGTTAGATACAGTGTTAATTCTAAAGCAGTCTTTCTATATACAAATGACATACAGACTGGAAATGAAATTAGGGAAAGAACACTTTTCACAATAGGTTTAAATTTTATAAAATATCTAGGGGGTAACTCTAAGCAAGTAACTTAAAGACTTGTATGACTTGAACTTCAAGTATTTAAGAAAGAAATTGAAGAAGATATTGGAAGATGGAAAGATTTCCATGCTCATGGATCATAGGATTAATATTGGCAATCCTACCAAGAATAATCTGCAGATTCAGTGTAGTCTCCCTCTAAATTCCAACACAATTTCTTACCTTTTTAAATCAATGGGGTATATTTCAAATTTTCATTGCACTTTTTCATGTATATGTATGTATGCATATGTGTGTGTGTTTGTGTGTGTGTGTGTGTGTGTGTGTGTGTGTGTAAGCACAAGTGCCATGGCCCACATATTGAGATCAGAAGATAATTTACAGGATTTGCTTTTCTCCTTCCAATTGTAGGATGTGGAGTAGAACTCAGGTGCTCAGGCTTGGCAGCAACTGCCTTTACTCATTGAGACATCTTGCCCTTCAATAATATTTTTGGTAATGAAGAATTACAAGATATAGCTTCTGTAGTGCCGACAATGCTCATAAATATTTCTATATCTTTGATAGTTATAAGATTAAAAGAACTAGTCAATATTATATTAAAACAAAAATATTACATTATAAAACTATTAACCTACCAATGACTGTCAAAAATATATATCAGACTATACCTGATTTGTGGAAGGGTCTTCAGAACAGTCATTCCCCAGCATTTTCTCTACCAGACACTACATCTACCCTTTGCTGAGAGATAATCTTACAGGAGCTGGTCAACAGGACTCAGGCTCTCTTCTACTAATCACTTTTACTTGATGCATATCTCCTTAGATGCTCAATCCCAATGTTAGGGGAGAACCATGCAGAACTGCCACTATTAAAGTCTTGTTAGTATGAAAAATTAAAGTGTCTTAAATATATCAATAAAATTTCAGAAAAATAAGAAAACCACAATATAGCATGCAGACATTTTTTCCAACTTTATATATAATAATTCATTGTTTTATCAAATGAGTTCTAGCATGTCATACTGATTTTCATTTAGTGCCAGTCTGCCCTTAGCTGCCATGTATTCATTTAGTAATTGTATGTGTGTTCGTAGATCCTTTAGTTCACAGATAGCATAAATAATATTCTAGATTTCCTAACAATTTTTAAAGGAACAGGATCAAAGTAATATGTGTGGGTAATTTTAAGAACATGGCTATCGCCTTGGGGATAAGTGAACATAGAAACTCGAGACATTCATATCTCTGGATCCTTTTGCTTTGATCTTGTGTTTATTCTTTGGTTTCTATTTTCTGATTGACTCAACTTCTTTTAAGCTCGTTTTAAGGTATATGGCTTATTAACATGATGACAGTTTACTTCATGTAACTGCACATGGTTTCGGAGAACCCTAATTTCTACTGCAAAACAGAAGAGTCAATGCAAGTTTGAGGTTACCATGGTCTACATAGCAAGTCCCAGGCCATCCAGGGCTGCATACACCATCACATGTCAATGAAATACTTAAGAATCAATACCTTCTATAGAAGAGTTAATTATACTGAAACCTTTTAATTATTCAATGAAACAATAATTTGTCATAATAACTAACATAATGTTAGCATTCATTATAACAGTAACATAGAAGAGTGAAGAAGGTTTCTCACTCTCTTGTGTGTGTGTTAGTGTATGTGTAAAGTTGAGTAGTTTTATTTTCTAGAAATATGTGGAAGTTTTCATACCAGATAGACAAATCAACATCAATAACTAACCTATACCATATACACCTATTTTCCATTGTGATAGATTAGATATCTTTTGGGGGGCAAGGTTACAATTCTTTATTCAAATATTTTCTATTCCATTTGCAAACTTTAAATGCAAGGGAAAACAGTTCTACTCCATTCTTCCAACTTCTGGGATAAAAACAACCAGAAAGATGGCTGGAGACTTAGGAAGGCAGGGGTTAAGATCACTGCCTCATGAAATGATATTTGAAAGTTATATTTAAGAAGGTCATTTAGTTAGGTGTTGTCATACCCTTTTGTTACATCTTGCTCTCTTGGGCCGCAGCTTACAGCATCTCCCCTATGACTCTGCCCTCCTTCCCATTCATCTATGTTTGGTTTTCCTGCCTGCCTATATGCTGCTTTGCCATATGCACAACAGTTCCTTTATTATCTAATGGTAATTCACAATATACAGAAAGACATCCCACATTAGTGATTAAACTTTTTGAGTACAGACAAAAAAACACAAAAGCATATCAAGGTTATAGAGCATGATCCTTTATATTTACACTAGTAATAGCTTTCAGTTTCACTTTTCATTAAAGTAAGACATAAATGAATTTAAAGTCACTTTGCTCTTTAAGAGTAGCTAGAAAAAAATTCACACTCTAACACTTAAATCCTTTTAGAAGCAAATGTTTTCTATTCTTTTAGCTAATTTTGCAGATAAATCACACCAAATTAACCACTTCTTAATTTTGCATTTTGAGCTTTTACCTAATTTTACAGTGGAGAAGATAAAAATTAAACTTTGTTCTATTATCTTGACATACTCATTATTCTCTCTCTCCTTCTACCATGCCTCTGTCTTTCAGATTTAATCTCATGAATTCTATGGGCTATTGTCAGTGCTCACTTCAGAGATAAAGGAAACATAAGTACCAGCCACAGAAGTGTCTTGGTATGTTAACAGTTGTATATGCTGACTTTCAGATCTGATCACTCATTTATTTGATTGTTTGTGGTGAGTGTGTGTGTGTGTGTGTGTGTGTGTGTGTGTGTGTGTGTGTGTATGTATGATGTAATATGTATAGATGTATCCTTGAGGATAAGAGCTTGTTTGCACATGTAAGGTACAGATAACATTTTGTGCCCTATCGTTGACTCATCCTGAGACAGGGTCTTTTATTGAAAATGGAGCTGAGCTAGTAGGCAGCAAGTCAAGCATTTTTCTTACCTCCACCTACTATAGCGGCTGAGCTTACAGGGACTGCATTCCTGCTCTTTTTCTTTTTATCTGATCTTAGATCCTTGTTTTGTGGCTTCACAGTAATGGCATCATCATTTTTATCAAAATGACTTGGTTTAGATGTGGTTGGATTATCTGAATTTTATAATTAGAAAAAAGTCATGTTGTAGTTAACCACATGTCTACGTTAACCTTCAATCTCAGTGCAAATAAGAATTGAGAATTCTTTGCCCCGCCCCCGATCCTTTATGCTTGTGTGAGAACTCTACACTGTGTCTCCTACATGGGAAGCTATTCATCTTCTCAAAGGGTTTTATCTCTGAGGCTTCCTGTCTCTGTTCTGCTATTGGATTTATGTTTTTAAAGTTTGCTTGTATATATTATCAAGAGTATCATTTTAGCTTGCCCACTGTAAACTTTAAACTCAATTTAACATTTTCCAGAAATAGAAATTTCCCATGTGTATGTACTGTGAGTGTGTGATATTGGGAGAGTTATTTTACATTTTGTGCAACTGTTTTGGATATGAGAATATTATGTAAACATAGAGCTATTGTAAAGGTTAATGAAAAAGGAACAGATATATGTATAGAGCTTTATATAAACATAAAGATTAATGGAAAAGGGATGGATATGTGTGTAATCTACAATGTTGACTTATTCTCAGTTTTTATTAAATGGTAGGTGAGTAATTACAATATGTATGCTTTATTGTTCAAGTTATAAAACAAAATACACTAATAAATTTTAATTATTTTTCTCTGAAAATCCCTAATAAATTTATTTAGTCACAGTATATATTCTGGATTACACATCAAATATTTTTAGGTATGATTTCAGTAGTAAATTACTGGATCAATTTACACCTGTTACAATAGCCATCTTAAATGATTAGCCAAGAACAGTGACACTATAGTAACAGAGATAGAGACTCATGCTGTCATAACACCCACATCACTGTGCCAGCCACCTATTGTGTCGCTGTCAGATTAAATCAAAAGAATTTGGGTCAGAAGATAAGTGTTAAAGTGTCTAAGTGAACAAAATTCTGTTCTTATTATCACAGCATCCACATAAGATTTTCTTTCAACCTTGCCTTGAATAGGCAGTGAATATTATTTTATGATATTTTTGAAAATCCTATTTTATTTTACAGCTTCCCTATTGCACTTACATGATTTAGAATGAAATCCCTTTCACAAATTTAGACACCAAATTTATCACCTCCAAATGGCAATCTGGAAATCAATAGGGTACACTTGGCAGCTTGAAACATCATAAGCAATTAAACACTCAAAATATACACTTAACTTAAAATTGTGTTGACAAGTGAGTTGGCCACAGCTGTCCTTGTATCTACAGCCAACAATAATAAGAGCATATTTGAAATGAATGAAGTGAAAGTCAGACCAGAACCTAAATCATTCAGATATAGATTATAAAAGAACTCTTTTACATAAAGATTTTAGTCTCAAATTTATCTCCAAAAACACAAGGGTCAGAACCAAACATTGCTATAATTCTCAAAATCAACAAATCTTCTCAAAAATTTTAAAAGCTATTCTGTCCAATAAGTGCATCAATTTATGCATGTATGGATATGATGAATACATACATAAATCAATGCATTTATTGAATGCATACTAATGCTGTATTTTGCATAGGTGGTCATTATTTTACTTAAATTTATGCCAGAGTGAGTAATTATTCTTGTGAGTCACTGATACTTCACATTTTCTGGGCATTAATTCATTAAGTCCATAGCAATGCCTGTAAATAATATTCTAAGGTACAGAGAGGTTTTGAAACTATTCATATCCCGACAATGAATAAATCATTGCATCACAATTTGATCTATGCAGTGTATAACCAATCTGTCTATTTTTTTTGTCATATAAATGGAACCCCAAAGAAATGAATGGCCTAAAGAAGTATTTTAATAACAAAATGGCATTCTTATTGGAATAATCTAAATATGTTGTTCCTATACTATCTGTGTGGGTGCATCCATAAGCATGCATGTGTTTGCTAAGTGGTCATCCTGGGTTATCAAGTTTTCACAGGAAATACTTTTGATACATGTGTCACAGACTAGATTGTGGAAATCCTATTCTCAGATAAGTGTAGTGCTTTGCGTTATGCAGAATAATGTGAACATGTTTTTGTTAATTGTGTGGACTTGTCTTCTACTGATGAAAATTTCATGTCACATGTTGAAATTGCTTTTCCATCTGTGAAACTGGCACAGACCCCCGAGGCATGACAAGCTTTGTCTGAATGTCAATTACTGTGTAAAGTGGTTGATGCTGAGTTAAGCTATAAGAAGGAAAAGGTCACTTCCTCATTCTCTGAGCTATAAGTTCCTCCTAGCAATATGGAAACATTCAGAATTTTCTAGGTGGTGAGATCTTGTGTCAGAGAAGACACGAGGAACCTGTGATTCTCTGATCATGCACAATGCTTGTGGTTCATTTCTAGAAATAATTTAAATAATCTCATTATTCTGCATATCCATATCATATTTTAAGCCATATGGTCACTTTTTCATTAGCTGTTGTTACTTTTATATATATGTATGCATATATATATGCACATATATATTCTTAATGACAACCTGTTCATTCTGTATGTTATTTGCATATATATATGTACGTAGTATATATAAATATTTATTTCTAATTACAAACTGCTCAGTCTGAATAATATTACTTGTATGTATGTTTTTCTAGCCTACTATCCAAGACCAGTTAAGTGAAAGTTTATGTAGGAGGATCTACAAGTACCATTCTAGTAAAGCAGCATAATCCCAAACTACATGCTAAGTATCTGTCCTACCCACAGATAGATGTTATCTTTACCCCTCATTAAGAAAGCTCCTCTTTGTAAAAGACAGAGGCCATTAAAGAATACCTGTGCCCTTTCAGAAGGCAGCCGACATTAGATAAAAAGCATAAATTTATGATTCAGAAAATATAAATGACAGACCAAGGAAACAATTGAATTTAGAAGTGGTTCAGCTGTTCAGAAAGCTGCCATGGACTGTGACCAAAATTACCTTAGTCTGGATATCTGATGTGATTTGAGATATGAATTACTAAGTGTATTATGGGAACATGTTCTTCCAAAACAGTAAATCCCTATGACATCTGATTTAGTGCCATTCATTGGCTGATAGAATAGGAGAGAGTGAGGACATTCCCTACATACACTCATATTCAAAAGCACTGAAGTACTTTATTTTCACTCTCCTTTTTCAATCAGTGGAGTTGATTTTATTTTCTATTCTGTATAATTAATCAGACCCAGGATCAATTATATCTGTATATCTATATAACTATATTATATATAATACTGTATATATTCAGATTTGTAATTTCTAGTAAGATTTAAAATTGTTTCTTGAATTTTTCTAGATTTCAGCAACATCCAGAAAGAGAGGCAGCCAGCTTTACTAAGTAAGCATTTAAGCACTTCTTAATCTGTTTTTTGTTTGTTTTTTGAAGTCAGGGGTGCTTGACTAAGTTAAGTAAGGGGGCAAACATATAAACCCTTTTCATAGGAATAGCTTCTAAAATGTTTGTGGCATGACTTGTTTACAAGTTCCAATACAGCAATTTTTTTCTGAGCGAGGAGAAATCCATGCAAAATTTTTGGATTTGCATTTAAAAGAAATGCAAATAATATATTTTTACCAAGCACAGTTTTTTCCATGTAATAAACCACATTATCAAAGGAAATGGGCATGTTTTTACCAATCACATTTTATCACCATATTTTTAAATGGTATTTATCAAGGATATACAGTGGGTCAGTTGTCTTTTAAGAATCTATCTGTTTCTTAAGGTATTTTTAAAAGTCATATTTCTCCTCATCCATATTCTTTTTTGAGTTACCAAACATACAAATATCCGTTAAACATATCAAGATACATAAATGAACTTCTTTTTGTTATATTATAATTACCTTCATGACTTATTTTCTTATTCTTTCCCCAACAATTCTTTTAACATTACATTTATTTAGTGTGTGTGTGTATGTGTGTGTGCACATGTGCATCCATGTATTCAAGTTGAGAATGTTGAGAAAGAAGGACAGCTTTAGGCCAGATGCTTCTTTCTCACCACACTATGTGTGTTCCTTGGATTGAAACTTGGTTCAAGTTTGGTTCCCTTATCTGATGAGTCATTTTGTTGGCCACCAATTACTTTTAAATGATATTATTTTAAAGATTTATATATGTTATATGTATGAGTATTTTCCCTGCAAGTATGTATGTGCAACATGCATATGTCTGGTGCATTCAGAGGTCACAACAGGGTAGCAGATCACACGAGACTATTGTTGCAGATGGTTGTGAACCACCCTGTAGCTGTTGAAAAAGAACATAGATTTTCTGTAAGAACACATGTTCTTAGTCACTAATTTTTAAGTCCAGGCCTGTGTGAGGTCATTATTTTACCATCACTGTTAGGTATACTCATTACATAGATCAATCTGAATTTTTAATTCTCAATGAGACTAACACACATCTTCCACCCTGTCAAACAACAGAACAGTTAATACATATAACTCTAATGCATTTAAAGTGCAGAGGATACTTGTATAGCATATTCTTCTAAGAGAATGTCTGTTCAGTTTTTTTGACTGCAAAAATTCAGATTTTTTTGTAGGGCCTGGTGGTGTGTGCCTTTAATCCCAGCACTTCGGAGTCAGAGGCAGGCAGATTTCTGTGAGGTCAAGGCCAACCTGGACTATATAAAGTGAGTTCCAGGACAACCATGGCTACACAAAGAAATCCTGTCTTGCAAAATAAAAACAAACAACAACAAATCAGATATATCTCGAGTTTGTTGCCTATCATAACAAGCAGAGAAGTTATTTTTATAGACTTAATATAGAAGTGTAAAATGCTATTTTAAAGACATTTGTTCTCATCTTTCCTACCATTTTCATACCTTCTTGTAACTGCTTACAATTTTATTCTATGCCAAATATGCACAGTGCGACACAGAACATTCAAGATAGTCACACAATTTTGTGGGATATTACTTCCTACTAGTTATTTTCTTGTCTCCTCTACATTTTGTTAAAGGACATATATTTACTGTTTCTCAGCACGTACAAATTCTTACTGTAATAATTAAACTGTCCATATACCTTAACATTTTTAAGAGATTATTAATCAAGGATATGATGGATGCTTATCTTAGAAATAATAGAATTGTCTCACCTCTAGAATATAATAGTTAACAAACTGTTATAGTATCCTAGGACTTACATAGTATGGTTACACCCAGAGTCATAACCCTGTGCCCATCATCAGGATTAACCTGCAGAACTCTATAAATGAAGAGATGTGTAACAGTCTAGTGAGCTTTATTCAGTTGGCGTGGCCACATCTGATTAAGGACAGTGTATATCCTGGTTTTTAACTTTCCACAGTTCTAGCTCTTCCTCCTTACCTTTATGGTATTGTCAAATCTGATAGCCCCTTACTCATAGAAATCATAGAAACCATAAATGAGAAAAAATTGACTACGATGAGAAGTTTCCTCCAAAGACACATAGCTAAACAGTTATCAGTATCCAACTTGGGTGGAATCACCTCATAATAAAGCTATGCAAAGTACATGTGTTCATTTATCCTGACTTGGTTTTTGCTCAATACAAAGAATCCTACCTTCACAGCCTTTGTGGAAAAAGGATCAGTTCAAATATATAGGGTGGCAATTCAAGTCAAGACAAACAAAGATGACCAAAAATTTCAAAGTAAAATCTGAAGAATAAAATATACATAGATTATTTTGCAAGTGTTCAGTAATCCTTGGACTCATGTAGATTAGTTAAAGGGACATGGTTCTTTGCAGCTCACAAGAGGCTATATGTCTAATTACTAAACATGGACCAACTTCAAACTCTGCCCACAAGTAGAGAAGGTCAAAATAGATTTTTTTCTGATGTAGAATGAAAATTATGACACTCCATCCCCCAGATGTTTTTGAAAAGGGTTTCCTAACAATGGATTCATACTAGTGTTTTCTAGTAATTACATAACAAGATAGATAACAATTAGAAGAGAGAATTTGTATGCTATTTCTGCTTGCAGAGGATGACACCATAGTATGGTGAAATAAATTAGTTTAAACAAGGTTACAGAATGAAATATCTGTAGAGGGGACAATTACATTCTACGTGTTATTAACAAAGAATCTGCAGACTGAAGGTAACAAGCCAACTTTTAGTAGAAGTAAAGCAAGCAAATATTTGGGTATAAAATTATTATTATTAATCATTATTATTATTGTATATTACTATGCTGAGTATGTAGGTATGTATGTCATAGTATAGGTGTGGACCTCAGAGAACAGTTTTGTGGAATTAGCTCTTTCTTTCTACCTTTACATGGGTTCTGAGTTTCAAACTCAGGCTGCCAGGCTTGTGTACTAAGTTATCATTTTTTCCTCTTGGAAGTCTGTCTTAGTCAGGGTTCTATTACTGTGAAGAGACACCAAGATTGTGGTAGCTCTTACAAGAGAAAGCACTTAATTAGAGCCATTCTTGCAATGTTAGAGACTCCATCCTTATCATCTTGATGGGAAATGCTACAGCAAGCATAGCAGTTATCATGCTGGATAAGCAGCTGAGCCATACCTAATCCTCATCCAGAGATGAAGAACTGGGCCTAGTATGGGCCTTTGAAATCTCAAAGCCCTGCCAGTGACATATTTCTTTCAACAATGACATATCTCCTAGTTCTCCTAATCTTATCAAAGAGTTTCGTTTCCCATATATGAGTCTATGAGGACCATTCTTTATATCTATATGTGTGTATGTATGTATATACATATAGATTATTTTAAAAGCTCTTATTTGCATGTATACTCCAGCTCACCCTCCCTTTCCTCCTGAAAAGCCCTCTCAGTCCTCTCTCAGCCCTCCCTGGCTCCTTTCCCCACCCCCATCCATTCCCCAGAGCGGGCTAAGAGTCCCAAGGTGGGTCACTTGAGTCTGATGTATCTATTTGGAGTTGGTTTGTCTGATTCCTTCATCCTAATATTAAGGATGTGTTAGGTGTTCTTCTGTAGGAAATGGGCTCCAAGATGTCAGTTAATGCACAGGAACATAGTCTGTTCCTATTCCACAAGGTTCCACATACTTCCCATGTCATTCAACAGTCATCTCCCTTTGGAAGATTTACTTCCTTTTTCTAAAGATTCTATGGGGGCCATTCTTATACATATCACCACAAAATAATCTTAATATAATAAGTAGTTAAAATACTTACACTAAAAGTTGAGAATTTTTGTTGAAAGAAATTAAAGGAAAAATATTAGATGGTAAGATAGTCATGTTCCTGGTTTAGAAAATAGTTATTGAGCTAACAAGAATGTACAATTCTTTACAGATTGGTAGCAAACTTACCAAAATCACAACTGAGAATTCTTCCAAAACTTGAAAGTCGTCCCTAAAATTCATATGCACTTTTGATAACTCCAGTATAAAAAAGTAACAGTGAAAATAAAAGGCCAAAATCAATTTATTTCAATCATTAGACCATAAAGGATATAGCACACAGGCTTAATGACATATAGTTTGGTGAGTGTAACTGAAAATCCAAATAAAAAATGTAAAATTTTGGTCATTTTATTTTCATTTAGAGTTCCAAGTCAAAAGAAGAATAAATATTGTTTTCAAGGATAGTAACTGCCATGATAATTCTATACTCAAAAAGAAATGACTAATTTGAAGCTGCACATTCCTGCAAGTATGTAGGTACACACATACACACACACATATACATTAATAGACACAAGTGTTTATATTCAATCTTTTACTTATAAGCCAAGGGTAAACAACAGTAGGGAAAAATCAATCAGACCTCAAGACATTAAACATCTTGGTGTAAAGGGCACTTTATGAAAAGCAACCCATGGAATGAAAGAAAATATTTGCAGATCATAGATTTGACAGTGAAATTGTGAATGGAATATATAAAGACCTCTTTTAAGAGACAACAAAACAAACAAATTAAAAATTCAATAAAAATGAACATGGGATTTGAAGTCATATTTCTACAAAATCAAAGAAAAGAAAGAAATGTTACATGAATTCAGATTGTAATGAAAAAGACTCAGAGTCAAATATAAGGGAAAGGCTAAAGTATCAGAGAGAGAAAACACCACAGTTAAATCTCACCCAGCTGTCTTCCAACTTCCTAAGCCTTGGTCCTGGTTGCTTCTGCCTCTGCTGGTTTCCTATGTGGCCTTAAATACCCTTCTTGCCAGCTGCATCCCATCCAGGTTAGGATTAAAGGCAGGAACTACTCTATTTGATAGCAGCCTTGTACTCACAGAAACACAGAAAGTTCTGTCTCTGGAGTTACAGGAATAAGGGCATATGTCACCACTCCAAGGCTTTCCCTGGGCTGGGATTAAAAGTGTGTGCCACTGAATCCCAGCTGTTTGTCCTTGTAGTCAAGGATCAAGAAATTCCTGTCCTATCTGCCTAGGTTTTGACTGTGTGTTAATCTCTCGAATATTTCAGGTTTTATTAAATATGGAACATACCACCACAAAAATACAAATGGTCAATATGTATATAAAAACATTCTGGGAAGCATTACACTACTAAAAATGTAAACCAAACTGCCATAAATGACAACTTCTATGATGCTAGGAAAGCTTTAATAAAAAAGATAGTAACATTTTTCATAAGGGAAGTTGAAATAAGTTGCTTCATATTTGATGGTTTGCATATAAAACAGGACAGTCCCTGAAGAGTCAGCCTACCATTTCCTTAGCTCAACCAGTGTAAGGTTATCCTGTAATTGAACGGTCCTATTCCTAAGGCTAAACACAAAACATCAAAGATTACGTGTATGTATAATATTTTATAAACATTCATAGTAGCCAAATTTATAATGAACATATTTCTATCAGCTGATAAATGAAAAGCTAAATGAATATGAATATGTGAAATATGGCAATAAAAATTAATGAAGCACTAACATACCCACACCCTACGCAGATGGAGGAAGCAGGTAACAGAAGGTGAAATATTCTCATTTACATGAAATGTGCAAAGGATGAATTCACACAAACCCAAATTCACCTTAGTGGCTTCTAGGCCTGAGAACATTCATGACTGCTAATGAATACAAGGAATTTTTTGAGGATGATGAAAATACTCCTAGGTCACATATTCCTGAAGGGAATAAAATTCTGTGAGAATATGAAAAACCACTGAAATTCCACCTTTAAGGGGGTAAATCTTGTTTATTTCAATAAATATGTATTAAAAAATAACAGCACAATAGGTCTCAACCTATAGATCACAACACTTTTGGGGGTAGAACAACACTTTCACTGGAATCATCTAAGACCATCAAAAAACAGAAGATATTTACATTACAATTCATAAAAGTAGAAATATTATAGTTACGAAGTAGCAGTGAAACAATTTTTGGTTGGGGGGTCACCACAACATGAGGAATTGGATTCAAGGGCCACTGCATTAGGAAGGTTGAGATTCACCTTAATAGCATGATAATTTTTTCCAGTAACTCCAACCTTGCCTAAATCTTCCTCCTAAAACAGTTTTTTATTGTATGTGCACCCTAGTGTTGGCAAAAATAAAAAAGATATGGTTCTAGAATTTTCCATACAGCCACAATACTGTATAGATTCTTAATATTGAATTACTGAGCTGTCTGTGAATAATTACATGCATCTTGGAACTTTTCTCCAATACATTAATCAGTACACATAATAGTTTTTGGTGTAAACCTTTATCCTAACTCAACTATTCCTGAGTATGCGGTAGCAAAATAATAGGGGTGTTGTTTTTATTTTTGTTATATGGCTCTGCTTCTTTCTCCAGATCATTGACTGTATTGGTCTACAAGGGTGGAGGGAGCAGACACACTGAACAAGGTTCAAGATGACTGTAGGTACAAATGGAGACAATCCTCTTGGAGACAGATTTCTTTAAATCAGATCAATTTTATTAAAGAATATAAGGAATATATAGGATTGAGAAGCCTGGGGACAAACCTTAATTTGCATTAAGTGGCACATTTCTATCCCAAGGCTTTGTATGTGGCATTAGGTTCCTGTAGCAATGCTCATTGTGCAAGCCTTCTTAGCAAAAATCTGTGTCAAAGGACAAGCTAAAGATAAATTAGGCATCTGGCTTAGAGACAGCTTTCAGATAAGGTCAATCCTGCAGGCCTATGAACATTATCCAGGTAAATACAGGTGAAGGCAGGAAGTTCTGCCATACTACAGATAAGCTTCCCGGCCATGGGGAGACTACAACCTCTCCAGTCAGCAAAAACTTTCTAGCATTGTTATTCATTTTTCTTTTCTTGGTTGGAGAATTGTGTATGTGAATATTTATCTCACTCTCTTCACTCCCTGTCAACTCCATGGTTTATTCTATAATTATTATTGTTGTATATTTATATATATGCATATACAAATACACTTGCACAGTACTGACTCCATCTAGCATTATTTGGATGTACATGTTTCAAAAATTGACCAAATAAAATTGGACAGCCTATTAGTGAGCTTGTCCCTAGTGAAAATCAATTCCTCCTTCTCCTCTCAGTGGCTGTTGATTTTCTGAATCTCTCATGCTAGGGATGGGGCCTTGTGAAATTTCCCTTACCCACATTGATATGTTAACTGGTATTATCATTATGTAGGTCATGTTTAGGGAGCCATATTGGTGAGATTTCATGGGCCCATTATCACCGTCATGTCAGGAAGATACTGGCTATCAGCAGGTATTTTGGTTCTCTGGACTTTGCAATATCTGTGCTTTATTATCTCCATTATTTCACATCCCTAAGTACAGATGTTGCATTGCAGATGTACCAACTGGGACAAGGCCCCTGTGGTCATTTATTGTCTTTGTGTTGAACAACAGCAGATCTCTGCAATTGTCTCTGTTTCAAGGGGTGAGAGCTATATTTACCTATGGGCATAATGGTGTACTCTTGACATAGAGTTTGGAACCATATTGGCTTAGGAAAATGACACTAATGAGTTCACTTCTAGGGTCTGTGAACTCTCCAGCAAGAGGTAGTTGGCTAGCTCTATAATACCAGATATGGATCTCTCCCTAATCCCTCAGTCCCATTGAACTGGACTTAAATTAAGCAGGAATTCTTTACTTCTGAAAACATTGCCATGATCGCACTTTGAAGGGTGTATCTTGCCATGCTTGTCACTACAGAGGTTCATAAGCATTGCAGTTTTGTGTTAGTATTGACTGCACTTCCCCTTGGCCACTTGATTAGTGCTCCCCAGCACTATGAGAGCTAATTCTCAACGAGGGGGCTTCTAAATCAGCTTCAGCTGTAATCCTCTAAGTCCTCTGTTCAAACTATGTGCTATTTTCAGAAATGAGGTTTTGCTTTCTAGGTTTGGGAGGCAACCAAGTACAAGAAATCAAATTGCTATTATAAAAAAAAAAAAAAGAAAGAAAAGTAAGGAAGGAAGAAAAGAAAGAAAAACAAAAAACAGTTAAGAGGTACGATAATGTTCAGTTTGATATGATACCTAAGAGATCCCCAAATTAAATCAGAAAAAAAATTTAGAAGTAATAAACACTTTTAGCAAAATGAGACTTAGAAAAGAGAATAAGCTCTCTATTTCCCAGCAGCTGTCATATAATCCAGTGGAAAACTTTATGGAGGACATAAAAGACTCGTTTAAACCTTTAAATCTCTGAATAAATAGAAGACACCAGAAGATACTTTAAATTTGTAGAATTAACATTGAACAATGACCATCCAACCAAAATCAGTTACAGATTTAATAAAATCTCAATCAAAATCCTCTGTGACCTTCTACACAATAGAACAAAACAGTCATAAATCCACATGAAATCAAAAATGCCAAAGCAATCTTGAACAAAAAGAACAATACTGTTGGATTACATCTTAAATTTCAAGGTGTATTACATAGCTCTAGTAGTAAAGCCAGCATGGAACTGGTACAGAAACAGATCAATGGTATAAAACAGAAGACTCCCAAAGTGAATGCACATGGTTATAGCCTTCTGATTTTTGACAAAAATGGAGTAGTGACAACATCTTCAACAAATAGTGCTGAGAAAATCCCCTGCTTATCTCTCTGAGTTTGTGATACTTCGCTCAGGAGAATATTCTCCAAATCCATCCATTTGCCTGTGAATTTTAGGAAATCAGGTGTCCATATGTAGAAAAAAGAAATTAGAGCTTATCCATCACCATTTACTAAAATCAGTTCCTAGTGGAACAAAGACCTCAACATAAAACCTGAAGTGCTGAAAATTCCAGAAGAAATTATATAAATGATATGTGTAAGAAAAGTGTTTCTGAATAGGATTTTATTTGCTTAGATGTTGGTCAAAAAATTGACAAATTGAACTTCATAAAACTAAAAATCTATACATCAGAGGAAACACTCAATGCAGTGAAAAGTAAACTCATAGCATGAGAGGCAATCTTTGTCAACTATTTATCTAAGAGAAGATTAATATCCAGAATATACAAAGAACCCAACCTACCACCAGAGAAAAAAGATTGTTTTTTATAACTAAGATTTGACGGTACTGTGATATCTAGCAGTATATAAAAAATGTTAATACCACTTTAAATTATGCTCTCCATTGGACACCTCATTTATCACATTGACTAAATTTAGGAATATATATGTACGTATAAATGCACAGATATATATGTATATGTACATATATATGTAATAACAATAAAAACAGGCCATGAATTTAAAACAGAACAAGGAGGGGGTATATAGGATGATTTGAAAGGAGAAAAGGGAAGGGAGAAATGTTATAATTATATATAAATTATATATTTCTAAAATATAACTATATAATTATGACATAATTATATATAATTAAAAAATAAAAATTACAGAATCATTAAAGAAAATCATGAAAACAATACAATCAAAAATAGGCTATGCAAATGAACATAGAGTTCTCAAAACTGGGTAGAGATAAGCTTATGTTAAAGAAATATACTAACTAGACTATTATGTATAAATGAGAAACTTAAAATATATAGTATTCCTTTCACAGATTTCTAAGTTTTTTCCTATACTGGTATCTATAAATAATAGTTATTTGGTTTTGTGACCATGAGACAGATATTTGGAATTTCCTGAGTGAAGACCTAAACCTAGTTTCATCATTTTGAATGTTCAAACAGTTGAAAATACAGTGTATTTCATGACCTTGGTTCTAAATATATATCATGGGAAAACATCCACTTGGTCTATTAAAGCTTTTGGTCATTCACCTCAAATAATAGCTGTCTGTCCTGGCTAATTTCTGTTGCTCTGGTAAATTACTCTGACACAATGTTAGAAGGAAGAGTTATTTGTGTTTATAACCCATGATTACAATCTGGCATTGTGGGACAGAGCTAAAAAAAGCTTGGGGTAGCATATCACATTGTATAACCAGTGAAGAAACAGATCAATTAATGCTGAATTGTGTTAAGCTTACTTTCTTCTTTTTCTACAGTCCAGGATTCTAGCACAGGAGATTTTACCACTCATAATAGATCTTCCCACTTCCATCATAGAAATTAATATAATTCTCAGTTAGCATCCCTATAGGTCTATCTTTCATGTTTCTAGATTTTATCAAACTGACAATTGAGATTAGCCATCAATACGCCCCTTGTGTTGGGTTACGCAGCTTCCTTCTCTATGACAGTCTCATCCATTCACATGTTTGTAAATGTCAGGTATAGATGTGAACTGACAAATTTTAACTTTACAAAGATATTTCTCATAAGATTCACATTTGCTTGTATATTGTGGACAATTCCCAAGTTATGAATAAATCCCCTATTACACACACAGATAAAAACATGTTCTGTGTTTGTATCTTCTGCATTGGACATAACCATTACCATTTTGAATCTGAGAAACTCATAACTGGCCTAACATTCTTCTCCTAAGGAAAGAAGGGAGAATATTGTGAAATCCACAAGGTTTCCTCCTGCCCTCTTTCTGTTGTTAATGGTTCTGGCCCGGACTTTCTGTGCCTGGACCAGAGGTTTGGTCTCATTCTCGGACTTGCTTTGCCTCAAATAATCATATACAGTCATATATTATTTTTATGCTGATTGACCTAGGGCCCACGCATATAATTTGCTAGCGTTTGCTCTCAATCTAACCCATCTTCTTCAGCTGTGCAGGTTGGTACCTTTTCTCAGAGCAGCATTTCAGCTTCTTTCCTTTGTTTCAGCTGCATCTCCTCATCTTGTCTGTGGCGGCTCTCTCGGGAGGCTCTGCTTGGCATCTGTCTTTGTTCTGGGATGTTCCTGAGTTTTCTTAGCCTGATAGCCCTGCCCATACTTCCTCTTTGCCTTTGGCCAATCAGCTTTTTATTAAACCCATAGGCGGGACAAATACTTACATTACCAGCATAATCCCACTACATCCTTTAGAGATTATATAAGGAATAAACTATTGCTTATGATGAGCAGAGTCACAGGTGGGCCTTCCTCTATTATTCCAGAGATGCTCTTAGGTAGTGCAGGATTTGATACTGATGGTGGGACTCCTCAGGTGTATGGATGCCTTGTGAGTTGCTTATAATTCTGGGTGGCGTTGATACTTTGAGACACTAGTGAATGATTCCAAAGGACCTATTGGTTCTCAACTGGACTTAGAGGAAACTCTTTCTTATTCATTCAGTGGCATCTCTATCTTAGCAGAGCAGTCATTGTTTTCAGACTTCTCTGGAAAAGTCCAAGAATAAGACTGTAAAATCACCTCATATTAATTTCTATTGAAGTACAGAAAAACAGAATAAACAGATAGCATTTTTAATATATGAGGCAAAAATATATGAAATAAAAATTGCCTGAGGCAGCTTCTGCCTGAATTCTTTAGTTTCAAAGTTTAATTAATTTCTGAGTTTCATACCATTTTTACTCTATCTGAAATGCTATCTCCTATTGTTGGCTGAGACTCCTACCTGTCATCTGGGCATTCACAAATCTCAGAACTTAAGCAGAGACTTTGCCAATGACTGTTCTGCACCTGGATTCCCTTGCTAATGCCAGGAAAGCAGATGCAAGGAGACATCTTGGCAGGTCTCATGTTGGTCTGCTACAGTGTGGTCAGTCTTGACTGCCACATTTAATTGCACAGAGAGGTATTTATTCCTTCCTCTATTTATAAATAAGTTAATGCACTCCCGTGGCTTATGCTTATGTTTTAGCGTTGACATTATCATGGATGCTCTCAGTCACACTTTCCATGTATGATTTAATATATTAAAAATTACTACAAATGGTAGAGATGCTGAGGGATTTAGGTAAACAAGATTCTGAGTGTATTATTCTTCCTAAAATAATAGATTTTTATAAATATGATCTCAGAATTAGTTTGGTAAATTTCTATGAAATAAACATCAATTTTTGTGGGCTGATTATTTCAAAGATAGCATAGATAGATAGATACATAGATAGATAGATACATAGATGATAAGATTTACTTCTTTTTTAGAGTATATATCTATTCTAGTGATTCACTGAATATCACTTACAGTTATGCCTCTAAGATATTTAAATCCTGGAATTCTCATGAATTCATATATGAATGCATATGCATTATAGCAGCACACAGTTGCAACCTGTATTTTGTATTTTCTATTGAGTTGAGTTGCATTATTTTTCTGCTTTTTCATATATACTTTGAAAAGAAAATAAGTAAGCTTTAGAGAAAATTTATAATTCATTCAAATTCCCAGACATATAGCCACTCAAACCAGATGTCTATTTATGCAGTAATTCTTTTCTTCCTTTATTTTCATTTTATTTGGAATTGATTTGTTTTATATTTAGAAATCTGAGGGAAACAATAGGGAAAAAACAAAACAAAAACAAAAACAAAAAACCCTGAGACTTTGTGACCCAGAGAGGGGCTGTTTGTTTAAAAGGTTTTTAACTAAAGAATAGTTGATTTATTCAAAACAACTAACAATAAACATTCAATATTATAAAAGGCCATGCATTTGAGTGCTACAACTTTATTATGGTTAAAAATAAGCATAAGGACTAGAAGCCTAATGACCACTCTGACTGCTGAAATAGCCTGGCAGACATACAAAGCATTCAGATCAAAGACTCATACCTAACAGCCTTGAAAGTTGAAGTACATTGATACGATTTGCATTGCTCCAAACTATCAGTGCAAATTCTTTTAAGCAGTTTGAAACTTTCTAGGATCCATTTGCATTTTGAATAGTAAAGGGGGAAGAGTGAGAGACACAGAACATTATATAAACTAACCTGAATTAATTTAGTGGAGAATTGTGACGGTTGGTGAATTTTCCTAACATCACTAGATAACCTACCCCATTAATATCTATACAAATGAACTAGATTTAAGATAATAATGAAGGTATAAAGGCTGGAGAATTGACTCAGTAGTTAAGAGCACTGGCTCTTCTTCCATGGTACCTAGATATGATTCCTAGCACCCACATAGCAACTCCCAACTGTCTGTAATTCTATCCAAATGGGATTCATCACTGTCCTTCTTCCTGTCCTCCACAGGTTCTTCAAACCTCTAGTATACAGATATGCATGCAGGCAAACTACTCATGTACATAGAATAATCATTTTTAAAATGTTTAAATGATATAAATGAAGATTATTAATATGCTCGTGTGTATGTGTGTGTGTGTTTGTGTGTGTGTGTGTGTGTGTGTGTGTGTGTGTGCATAAGACCAAGGCCAGAGTTTGAGCCTGAATTTTTTCTATTACTATCTATGTAAGCTTTTTGAACAGAGTTACTCACCGTTTCACTTGTCTCAACACCATATCCAACATACACACCATTAGAGTTATAGATGTAAACCACAGCACTTAGCTTCTATCTGCATGCTGGGAATCCAAACTCAGGTTCTCATTCTTGAGCATGAAAATCATTGCTCACTGAGTCATCTCCCCAGCAACAATTATACCACATCCCTGCTCCCCTGGAAATTCAACAACTTAAATTATACATAAAAATAAAGCCACCAATTTTCCCACATTTTGGAGAAAAAGCAGTAATAATGATGAATAAATGTGCAAAGGAGGGTAGGTTAGTGTCTGTACACAGTATGCTACCTGTTAGCCTGCTGCTACTATGGCAGTATAAGCAGGGCTTCTAACAAAAACTATGGTGTTGTATACAGTTTCTGGCCCGGATTTTTGGTTTGACCAGCAGTCTGGCAGATGAGCAGACAGGCAGACTGGAAGACCCACAGAAACACACAGACGCTTGCATTAATTTTACACGTATTGACCTAGGGCCCAGGCATGTAACTTGCTAGCTCTTTCATCTTAACTCAACCCATAATTCTTCTCTAGTTCAATCATGCAGCTCGATACCTTTTCTCAGCAGCATTTCAGCTTCTTTCCTCTGCTTCTGCTGGTGACTCATCCATCTCTCCCTGGCATCTCTCCAGCATCTCTCCTATGCTCTGAGATATTCCCAGAGTTATCTTAGTCTGGTAGCCCTGCCTACACTTCCTCTCTGCCTCCAGCCAATCAGTTTTACTATTATTATCATTATTATTATTATTATTAAACTAGTAGGTGGGACAATTATTTACAATGTACCAACATAATTCCACTACACTATGGAATTGGAGAGTCCCCTAGAAATTATACCACCCATGAACTTCAGCTAATTTATTTCTAGATTCAGGTAAGGTGAGAAATGACTAAGTTATCTCAAGGCAATTTCTTTGGATGGTTTTCTATGTACATTCTCAATGGTTTAGCATGTTTCAAGTTTTCATATCCAATTATTAGTTTTGGTTGTTTTGCATCTAGTAAACTACCCTATTTCATAAACATGTTTAAATAAAATGCATCATATTTATGATCATAATATCTTCTCTACTATTGAGTATTTTACTACTTAGAGAATGTAATATTTGTAATACAAATGGAAAGGAAATTATATTTAAAATCCATAAACACTTGAAGTAATCAAATAAAATAACTTCAAGAGAAGAATGTCGATAGCATATTTTCTTTATTTATAGACTGTTCATTTGAGAAATTATTTTACCAATAAATATTATTTTATGCAGCATAAACAAAGAGCTAAAGTTGAATAAAACAAATGCTACAGTTGTTTTATCCCAGTCATTAAGCATGACCTTAGCATATTTCTACTTATTAAGGAATCCACACAGAAATTCATTAACAAATGAAAGAACCCCAGGGCTTAATGCAATTTAAGTAAATTAATTTCAAGCCACAGAATTCCAATAAATTTAACATTTATTGAGTTCTTATGAGCAAAGCACTGTGATAATGCCTAAAGTAGATTAGACACATTCCTTGCCTCATTGAAAGGTATTAAGGTATTATTATATCTAGATGAAGAAACATTGGTAAAGTATCTAAGTCTGGTAAAATAATTGTTATAGAGTTAGACAGTGTCAATAATCATTTTAATGAGGTCTCAGGGAGAGTATTATCTTATTTCAAGGAAAATAGAAACTCTAAATTGTATGAGCAGTTTGCAGAGGAAAATCCATTATGAAAAATCCCTTCAGATATTCTCAACGAAGACTTCATAACCACCTGGATAAACTTCCTCTATCTGCTCAGGTCCTTTCCTTCATGAAAGGTTATCAGTACTTCTATCCTTAGAAGTTATCAACCTGTTGTGAGATACTTAGTGAGTGTGGTAGAAAATGAGCCAGCTCTTCAGAAGCCATTTAAGTTAAGGCTCAAGAGATAACCCTGCCTAAATCAATAAGTACAAACTCAAGGTTCTTTTGCTCCTTTGGAAAGAATCAGTAACAGAGGTAGATGGGAGAAGAGTGAATGCTTTACTCAAGATGTTTGAATAGCTTTTGATCGTTTAAACTTACAATCAATCTGTACAAAATGACAATTATGTCCTGGAAAGACCCAGGAAGGATTCTGGTAATCACACATTAATTCCTAAATATTGGCATTAAACTTTTCTTTTTAAGACAATTAGTGTTCAATTATTACCGATGAAGGTAAAAGAATAGCTTGGGATCAGAAACACCCTGACCTGGACTGACACCTTGGATCCCACTCCCCCTAGAGGAACACCTGACTCACTCTTGAGGGAGTGGGGAGTAAACTGGATCTGCCATGTGTGGAGACTGAACTAAGCAATATTGGAGCAATGGGACTATGGGACGGCCTGCAGCCTGCCCAGGGATGGGATGGGGATTTGTGGAGAAAAAAGAATGACCTGATGTGGTGAGAGGGGGTAGGGACCTTGAATAAGGATATACAAGGTTTGAAAGTGTGACTTCTTTGTTAATAATAATAATAATAATAATAATAATAATAATAATGTACAATGTAAAAGGATTAGTAGTTGGTTGTAGAATCAATAAAAATGATATGTGGTTGTACACATATACCTATTTTTTAAACGATTTTACATACAAATAGATGATAGAAAAGTAATGTGTTAGTAGAAGGTTGATAGGTAGATAGATAGATGATAGATAGGTAGATAGATGATAGATAATGATAGAAGGAAGAAAATTTGAAAAAATGTAATGAAGTCATCTAATCTACTTTTACATAAGTAAATAAATACATAAAATACGTCTGACAAAGGCAATGTTCAAAAAGCAAACAACCTATTTTTGGTTACAAAAATAACTGGTGTGAAGTTATTGATGTGTCAAAAAAATAATCAAGTGTATCCCAATGTGACAGTAATACAACTACAGAGTGGCATCTTTGGGTAAATACATGGGGACACAGCATGCAACCACACTGGCATTTTTTATATAGGAGCAAAGTGCACCTGTCAGAGTTCTCACAAATATTTGAGTACAATGGAACTACCCACATTAAGAGAAATCTTTAAAAAGAACTTTTGGGTCATCTCTGCCAAAACTACAGGTGGAAAATTATAAACAAAGTTAATACAGCTACATTTAGAAACTGAAGTTTACTGACTTGGATTTATTTTATGAATGTAAGGTTGTTTTATTTTTTAGAAAACTAATTGGAAAAAATACATCATTAGCTATCAAATTTTGTAATTAAATGAGGAAGGTGGAAAATGACAGTTTGGTTTAGTACAAATGTAAATGAATGAACTTTCACAGAATGTCGGGATACAGGAATTCACTTGGGTAGCTGGAACAAAGTAAGGATTCCAATTTATAGTAAAAAATTTTCAGTCAATGTGCTCCAAGAGAAAAATATGCAAATAAGAACCATGAAATTGGAACAGTACCTAACAAACCAATTTTAGCCTTTGTGGACTGTGAGTTAGAGAGGCTGAAACTGCACTGAGCATCCCACCCTGTTGGAGGAGCTAATAAGGAACAGAACTGTTTAAAAGAACTGAATGACCACAGGGCTCTTAGGGACAAGTTGGAAGTAACAAAGGATGCAGGTGATGGGGTCTATTTTGTTTTTCCCTTACATTTAGATCAGTCAACTCCTAGCTAATCTTTGGGATTTTTTTTAATAATTTATTTTATTCATTTTATGAGACAACCAGAGACTCCTGCTCTCCCAACCTTCCCCTCCCTACTTCATCCACTTTTCCTAAAATGTAAGGCCTCCCATGGAGAGTCCACAGCTGTCAGTCTAAAGTTCATGAGTTCCCACTAGCTTGGTTTAGTTATCTCTGTAGATTTTCCCTCATGATTTTGATGGCCCTCCTAATCCCGTTTATATAATCTCTCTTCTCTCTCTCCTACTAAGCTCCCGAGTTCCCCAGTAATCAGATTGGTAAGTACACTAAATCGTAGAGTTTTCATCCAGTAACTGATGGAAACAGATGCAGATATCAACAATTGGTGTCTTACTGCATAAATTTTATTTGGTATTATAATAAAAATCCAGAGTCATATACTGGGATAAAAGCTTCCCCTGGCACTTCCCTTCTCTCCTTCCTCCCAGATATCTTTCTGATTCAACTTTCCTAGAGCTAGGATTAAAATTGTGTACCATAACCACCTAGCTCTGTCAGGTCTTGATCTCACAGAGATCCAAATGGATCTCTGCCTCCCAAGTAACTTGATGAAAAGCCTTGATCACCACTCCCTAACCTCATGGTTTGGCTCTGTGAGTAACACTGTTCTCTAATATTTCAAACTATTTTTATTAAACATAGAATATATCACCACAGTATCTTAATGTTAGCTCATCATGCCTAATGGCTTGGGGTAAACTGGGGACATTTTATGTGGAAATTGTATATACAAAGAAGAATTCTGAGAAGAAAATGGAGTGAACTCATAGGAACCTGGTGCCCTCTGTATCCTTCTCTGCATTGCTAATGAGTAATGCTCTGCACAGAGAGAATGGCCTACGCTTCATCACCACCTCCCAAACTCAGTATCTTCACCAAGGCTACTTGCATCCAGGGGAATGTCCAAAATAAAGAAAAAGGAGAATTTCTTTATCTTAATTTAACCTCAAATTTTAACTTCATATATATGTATATATGGGGAATATAAAATGAAATATTTTTTCATGTAAAAAATATTTCTTAGATAGGACACAAACATAGTAATAAAGGAAAATGTTGATCATAGTAAATGTTTTTAGCTTGGGGAAGGTATGGTTTTTTAGACCCAGGCACTTGGAATGTTGAGACAAGAGGAAAATTTCACTGTGTGAAAAGCTAGGGAGGCTCATTCTCAAAATAATTAATTTATTATTAGTAAAAACTTTTAGGAAGGTTAATTTTTGAGCAGACATAAACAAGTATACCTTTGGGAAGTATGAGCATACATGTGTGAGAGGATGCAGAATGGTAGAATGTTCAACAGACTGTAGGCTTAATAGGTTAAATACAGACCATTTCAAGATTTGCCTGACATTATCTAACATATCACATGTGTCCACACATCTGATTCATACAATAATGCTAATCCTAAATCAATATTTTCTATGTAATATCTATGTACATATACATAGATATAAGAATATACATATTTTTAAATTCAGCACAAGCCAGAGTTCAGAATTCTCAGATGCGTTTTCAATAGAAGTAGCTATGAATTGTGAGAGCAACCAGTGAGTTGTGTGACGTATACATGATGCATTGTGATCTAACAAATAGAAATGGAGAAATTAGTAAAATATGGAGCACTACAGAAGAAATGATCAAAGTTATCTATAAAGAAATGTGTAGTATATTGTAGCAAATATGATATTTTAACAGTCTGAGCTACACTCCAGTGTTAGAAGTGTAGACAGTGGCTATCTTTTGAGAAAAGATAAAGTTTCCCTGGGGCCTGAAAACAGCTGCTGAAGTATTCATAAATATCTAATCAATGTATGATGTCATATGAGGTTGTTTTCTTTTTGATAATTCATAATTTATGTACATGGAATTATATAGAAAAATTTTTGAATTAAGTATTATATATTAGATCTTAGTTGTCCTGAATTATATGATACTTATTATTACTATCTGTACAACCTTGGACAATTTATATAAATTATGAATTTTCTGTAGCATAAATGAATATGATCATTCTATAAATCTCACTTTTATTGAGTGATTATATATGAAGACAACATATATGAAAAAGTTAAAATATGGTTTGTTATCTGAAAAGCCCTTGACAAGAGATGTGTATCACTGTTTTGTGCTTTGTATATTATCATTTTTATTGTTTATTTCCTCCTTAAAACAATATTGAAACCACTTCATTTCATTAGAGCACTCATGTTTTCATGAACATATGTCATTGCAACTTGCTGTTGCACAAATAACATTATTTTCGTTTTGATTTTATTACTGTTTGTATATAGATAGCCTTGGGCAAGCCACTGCTTCATGCATTGATTACATTTTACATATTTCAAAATCACTGGGCTTAGATGACAGAATAATAATAGTTTCTAGTTGCTTTAAATTTATAGAATTGTACAAGAACATCTCTCAGGAATCACATTTATATACTACATTAAGTATAGTATATCATTAATCGTATTTATGTGGAAAACATGGTTTAACTTTGTTATCCTGTAATACTTTATCTTTTCTAGGTTTATTATTTTTAAAAAATAAGTTTACATAGACATACAAATATATCAACTTAATATATATCGTTAGTTATAAAAGCAACACATACCCCCTAGAACATCCTGCTATGCCAGAGTCCACACCCCCAAAAAGACCACCAAGAGACCAGTCTGATGCAACAGCCAAGAGTCTTTTTATTGACAAGCTACCTTGGGTCACTTGTCCCTCAAAGTGATGGAGTAAGAGCGACCCTGAACAAGGGTTTTTATCACGGTACTAACCCACCAAGAAATATATGTCAACTAAAGAATTTTAATTAAAAGATACTCACATAACAGGGATAACAGGGATTGTTCCAGGGGAGAAAGAGAAAAGGCAGGAGAAGGATGGAGAAGTGGAGAGCAGGAACGATCCACGCCGGAGAAAGCAGGAGCAGTCTGTAGATCCACGCAGCAGAAAGCAGC
>PVIH01019572.1:0-34959 GCA_004025045.1 Sigmodon hispidus | reverse complement strand
GAAAGAAAGATTAGATGTGAAAACAAGTGACTGTGGGTGACTGCTGGGTTTGCCTTGGAAATATCCTAAGAAGGAGTTCTCATTTCTGTTCATTAAATACAAGGTGACTCAGAAAAAAAAAAAAAAAAAAAGGTGTGCAATATTTCCCACAATACTTCCATTCATTTTAGCTCCTCCTTTGCCAAATCTCTTTTTATAATGCAATGCAAGATTCTTCCTTTCTCCCTCCTTCCTTACAACTACAGAAGATAAATGATAATTTGATCTAGCCATCACATAAGTAAAAGTAGTTAAGTAAAAACAGAAAAACCCAGTTGGTATTGAGGAACACAATTTTTCGGAAGGCTTTGCAGCTTCCCTGTTGCTGGTGGGCAAGGGCAGTCAGTGCATGTTGCTGGTGGGCAAGGGCAGTCAGTGCATGTTGCTGGTGGGCAAGGGCAGTCAGTGCATGTTGCTGGTGGGCAAGGGCAGTCAGTGCATGTTGCTGGTGGGCAAGGGCAGTCAGTGCATCCCAGCACATACATGATGGAGAGAGTCACCAAAGGAAGGGTTTTCAGCATGGTGGTTCTTATGTCAATTTTTCACATTGTTGTGGCAAAAAAAAAAAAAATGCTCAACAAAAGCAACTTGTGGAAGAGTTTGTTCTCACTCACAGTTCAATGGTACATGTTTCCTTATTGTGAGGACGTTGTGGCATTTGGAGCAGGAGGCAGCTGGTCACAGTAAGTTTGCATCAAGGAAGCAAAGAGAAATGAATGAATGATTGCCACTACCCTGTTCTGTATTTCCCTTTTATTCAGTTTAAGACCTTAGCTCATGTAATGGTTCCACTGACATTTAGCGCCCCCTCTCAAATATCCCTAGAGGTTTGTATCTCCAGTGATTCAGATACTGTTAAGTTGATAATTCAGGTTAGCCATCATGGTGGTTTTGCAGCATGATTGTGGGCTGTGGTACTGAAACTTTGATATTCAGCTTTATGAACAGTGTTCCCAATGGTTTGATAAGCCATTCTACCCTTAAAGTAAGTATTCTCCCTGATGAGGGGTAGATCTTTGTGTCCACTTTACCTTTCTCTCGCTGGAATTTTATCTGGTTTGAACTTGTGCATATCTTGTTGAGGGTCTGTGTGTGTCTTATAGGCTTAGGAAACTTTTCTTAAACCTGGAAAAATGTGTAGCATTCTTTATTCTGAATTTTTTCCCCACTTACTATTCTGTGCATTCCCGGAGGATTTTCTGGAAATTTATTTTGTTCAGTTTAGGGAAATATAAAAGCATTGCTTCAATAATTTCTATATTCAATTTCTCTGGAACTCTGACTGGTAGAAAGCTGAGCATAATTCCTTAATATTTTTTTTTTTACTATGTGGTTTCCATTTTTCAATCTGTCTATACATTTGATACTTCTTATATTTTTGAAATATCAATGTTTTTCTTCATTTTGATTAATTTGATCTATCCTGTTTTTTTTTTTTAATTTTAGGAGGCATTATGCTTTTATTTTTAAAAGAAGTTTTAGGCTCACAGAAAAGTTGAGCAGAATCTACTGTGATTTCTCATACACTATTGTTCCTATAAAGACAAACTAAGAACATTCCCCAAATCATGGTGGAGTTCTTATAACTAATGAGCCTGTGGTAATACACAGTTATACTTAGTAATCACTGAAGGTTCATAGTGGATATGAGGGTTCTCTGCTGTTTCTGTACTGTACTCTATTGTTTGTAATGACCTGTACCCATCATCAGAGTGTTTCTGCAGACATATCCTTTGTGCTCAGCTGTCCCTGTCATGTAGTCTTTGGAGACCTGGTACTTCTACTTTCTCTGTAGTTTGTTGGTTGACATCAAAGACTGAGTTATAGGGCAGTTGTTGGAAAATTAACTAGCTTATTTTCTTCAGCAATTGATGTTGACTTTATCTTTCCTCTTTTACTACATCACTTTAATTTGTAAATGTATTTTCATCTCTTAAATACTTGTTAAAATGTTTCCAATAATTGTTACCTTGTTCTATGATGTGCACTAAACATTTTAATTTCTTAATTGTCATTTTAGTGTAATTTGAGGAACATTAAAAATAAATATGTGGTAATCTGCATAAAAAAACAAACATTTTCAACTATATTTTTCTAATCAGTGTTTAACCTATTCATGAGACTTTTGATATCAGATAATGAAATAATATAATCAATTGGCCCTCACTATAAAGAAATATGGTTGTCTGTTTAGTACATAACACAGGTTAGTAGGCCTCCAGAGCTAAATAAACTTAGGTGACCGAAAAATTCTTAACAAAGATCAATCTTGATTCTAAAGATCAGGCTATAACTATTAAAGTATTGCTTAGCATATCAAATACTTGATATGTTCCAAGTTCAGATTAGTTGTAGTTAGTAGTAAGTAAACTCACAAATATAGTTGCCTATTCCTAGAAAAATTTTGTTTCTACAGTGAATAAAGCAATAGAATGATTCTATATACACAATCAAGCATAATTTATGCTTAATTGTAGTATTAGTCTTCTCAGAAACTTTCTTTTTGCTTATTGTATAAACACAGCATCCCCCACCAATATCTATATCTAATCCTTAGAAACTTAGAATATGAGACTGTATGGCAAGAACATTGTTTCATATATAATTGATACTGATAATATGCTTATCTATGTATCTGAGTCACAAGAAATTGGGACAAACAGGAAAGGAAATCAGAAGGGCTTAATTGTAGATACTGACTTTGAGAATGAGAAACAGGGCCAATAGCTGAGAAAATGTGTGGTCAATGAAATGAGAGAGAGAGAGAGAGAGAGAGAGAGAGAGAGAGAGAGAGAGAGAGAGAGAGAATGAATCTATTTCTTGAAAGGACATACACTTGCCCACAGTAAGTTTAGCCTTATAAGACCCAGTTCAGATTTCTGACTCAACAGAATTATAGGATAATGTTTTAAGTTAGTTTTAATGGTAACTTTGTAATATATAATACTAGCAATAAGAGATGAATGCACTGACAAAATAAAAGGAAAGGTTTTGTGGTGGTTTGAATGAGACTGTCTCTCAGAGGCTCACATATTTGAGTACTTTACCCCCAGTTGGTGTAACTGCTTAGGAAGGATTAGCAGTGTGTGGCCTTGTTAGAGGAGGTGTGTCCTGGGGGTAAGACTCCTGCTGTTCCTAGTGTGCTCTCTGTTTCCTGCTGTGAATCAAAATGCGAGCTGTTTCTGCAACCATGCCTTTGCTCTACCATCATGGATGCCAAACCTCTGCAAGCATAAGCCAAACTGAGCACTTTCTTTCATTAGTTGTCTTGGTCACAGTGCTCTGTTATAGCAATACAGAAGTAACTAAGACAACTATGTCTCTCTCTCTCTCTCTCTCTCTCTCTCTCTCTCTCTCTCTCTCTCTCTCTTTCTCTCTCTGTGTGTGTGTGTGTGTGTATGCACACACATGATTGTGTGCAGCTTATCAGGACAGAAAGACTGTAAGTGTTGAATGGGAGGGTGAGAGAAGCGTATTGTGACATGGTTAGCTTGTAACCCCAGAGGAAAGGAAGGGGGAGTGGGGTTAAATAGACTCCATTTCATCTTCACCCCAGACAGAACAGAAAAATCTCTTCGCCTATACTTATGTTCTTGTCTGTAGATCGATTCTGCCATGCCCGTGGGAAAAATGAGGAACTACTTGTAGTGGAATATGAGAGTTAGAAAATGATGTTCTAATGAGAACATGTTTAGAACAACAAAGTGAAACTTACTGCTGTATTTATTACTGTATTTTAAGTATTTCGGTGTTTTACCTGTTGTGTGAATGTCTGTGTACTACTTATGTGCCACAGCATTCCAAAGAAGGCATCTGATCCCATGGAACAGAGTTACAGATAGCTGTGACCTGTTACTGTGGGTGCTGGGAAGAGCAGCCAGTGCTCTTGACTAAGCCATCTCACTAGTCCTTCGGGACATCTGTACAGAGTATAAGTTACTAAGTCCTACTTATTCATTAATTGTCCTTTGCCAATTGTTTAAGGTTGTTCTAAAAACGTAACCTTTGGACACCTATAAATCCAGTGGGCTAAAGATTCACTGATAAGTCAATAAGAGCCTTCTGTAGAAAGCTGCAGGAGACAGAGGTAAGAAACCCTCAGCAGGCATGGGAATGGTGGATATCAGGGATTTATGTCCAGCTATGCTCCAACTGTCATGGGCTGATGACATGATATCTATCACATAATGTTTTAGGGTTACTATTACTGTGATGAAGCACCATGGGGGAAAAGGGTTTATTTAGCTTCTGCTTCCACATTAAAGTCCATTATCAAAGAAAGATGGACAGGAATTTAAGCAGGGCAGGGTCATGGACCCAGAAGCTGACACAGAAGCCATGGAGGAGTACTGCTTATCGGTTTCCTTACAGTTTCAGAGGTTTATCCTTTCCATTACATCTGGAAGAGTGGCAGCATGCAGGCAAACATGATGCTAGAGAAGTACCTGAGAAGTCTCCATCTGGATCCATAGGCAGCAGTAAGAGAGAGAGCAAGCCACTGGACCAGGCCTGGGCTTTGAAGTTTCTAAAGTGTTGGACATAATCCTCCAATGAGGCCACACCTATTCCAATAAGGCCACACCTCCTAATCTCTTTCAAGTAGTGCCTCAAGTATCTGAACATATGAGCTTATGAGAATTCTCTTTCCAACCACTACCAAACAAGAACCTGTTGGGAATTTCACCAGAGAGTTTTAGAAGAACCTGAATGGTTCAAATGTAAACAAACAAAATATAAATCATTCACAATGTTTAATAGTCAGTATTTCCTGACGAAAAGAAATGAGGGAGTTAATGTAAAAAAATTGAATATATTTACTTGGAAAATGAAAGTTAACTTTGTGAATATGTAGACAAGCTTATATATGTAGACAAATCTGAGTATTTGAGTCAATATGTAGGTATTAAAAGAAGACAATATAAGACATTCTATAAGATTTATTTAATTATGAATGTGTCTTATAATACACTGTGCTTCTCCCCCCAAAAAAATAAAAATAAAAAATTCCCTAAAGCCCCAGCAGGCATACTTTTAAAAGTATGCAAATTACAGGTTCACTGTATGTGGCTAAGGATGCAGGTTAAAAGATTGGTTGTATGCTCTTCCTTCCCTGAAGGCAGAACATTTGGGGCGTATCATCTTCAGGAACTAAAAACTACAATTAATGTAATCGCAGTCTGAGATTATGTAAGTTCCCAGCAGGCTGAGGTAACCATGGCAGATGTAATGGCTCGAAAATGAGCAACGTAAAAATAAGTCAAAAAGCAAACATTTGGACATATCTCTATTCTTAACTTTTATTTGAAGACTATAGTCAATTATACTTTGAGATTTGCCAAAATGCAAATGAAAAACTGTTCCCTTTTATGTTATATTCTCTGATACATTCAGGAGAAAAAAAAGTGTCCATAAACCCAGAGTTCTGAATTTGGAACCTGATCAGGGCTGAGCTCCTCTTGTTCTAGCATTTACCTACTTTGAACTTGACCAAGACATTCGGTTTCATATCTTCATCTGACAAATGCAGATGGTGCCTTCTTCAAGTAACAAGGAGGCTTTAAAGTCTTTTTCACTGCGGACTTGGAGTTTAATATTCTTTCTATTTATTATTCAACCTTGGTCTTTCTCAGAGAATAGATAGTTGGTTTGCTGTAATTATGCTCAATAATTTTTGCCAATCTTTAGATATCCCTTTGGTGTTCTAGTGACTAGTGATACCTATAAGAAAGCATATCAGGCCTGGGCCTCAGTAGCTGAAAGATCTGGCTTTGACTCTCTGGAACTCATATAAAACAAAAGTGTGGTTAACCATGACTATAACCCTTGAACTGTGGGCACAGGTAAGATATAGTTCCATCATCCTGGGAGCCTGATGGAAAACCCAGTTAACCTACTGGTGAGCTCTGGGTCTACTGAAAAAACTCTCTCAAATGAAAAGTTGGTAAACAATAGAGGAAGACCCAGAAAATTAAGCTTTGGTCTTTAGACACACACACACACACACACACACACACACACACACACACACACACACACACTCACTCATAAACACATGTAAGCACACATATACTGAATGTATACATATATTTTAAAAGAGGAAAGGAACTCAAAGCATGTCTTTGAGGGGTTTAGGAATTAGTGAAAGTGGAGGCATTAGATCTGTTCAATTCTTTGCACAGAAGTCTTTACACAACACAAATGGAGCCCAGATGATGAGTGATGCAGTTGTTCCCTTGAAACAAAAACACAAAAAGAGAGATCAGATAGAGTAAGTATTTAGCTCTGCCTTGGAGAATAAGTGTGACTGACTTCTAAACGGTGAGAGGAAACTCTTAGTGGAGGGCTCACAGTGAGAACCATGTTGCATGTGCCTTGCTAAGCAGCCTCTTGAACAGTGTGGACGAGCACTTATGCATCTGAGAATTCACTCCGAAGACCCTTCTCCACATCATTTTGTAGGGAAGTCTTACACTTTGTTTTCATGAGTGTTGCACAAGTGTCTTGACTACTCACTCCTTCTGATAACTGTTTGTGGAGAAGGGTCAACTGATTCAGAGGCTGACATTCAGTGAGTTTAACCGTATAGCATTGGCCACAAAACAGAAAAAAGAACATAAACCTCCATTGAGTAAAAGAGCTCTTGCAGACTCCAGAGACTAATTTTAGATTTAGTTTTAGTTATAGAAATAATTGCCAATGACCTAATAATGCTGATTATTAGCTTGCCTGTCATGTATAAAAGTAGAGTTTCAACTCTAAATTACATGAAAAAAAAAAGAAAGATAAAATAGATGCAAATGAATTCTTAATATTTTAGTACAAAGAAAAAAAGTAATAGTTTAATTCTTTTGGTTAAGTAATAGACAAATATCCACACTTTGATTTTTAAGGTTTTCTTTCTCATTAAGCTTTCATACACATATTTTAATTGATGCTTTTTCTTAAAAGTCTGATAACATTACAATGAAGCAATTTTCAAAACATAAATGTCTCCTGTGGTAAAGCAAACACTGTATGAGAGGACACCACAGCAGATGGATGATGGCTGAACTCCAGGTGGAGGAAACTGAGAAACCGACTAGACAGAGAGTGGTACCCAACAGGGAAAGCAGCTTTATTCACATGGAGATGTTAAGCATCTTTGAAAACTGGACTATCTTTTTCATCTGTTCTTGAATTTGGTTTGCAAGTATTTAATTGAGATATTTTGCATCTATATTAAAAAAAAGACTATAAGAAGGACTGAAAAGCAACATTTTTACTATAAAATCTGAAGAGATATACCTTAGCATTCTCTAAACAGCCCATACTATTGGGGCACCATCCTCAAATTATGTGAATTTTCTGGGAAACTACAGTCACTTTGATTCTACATAAGACATCAATCAGTCAGGGCCTTCTACATAAGCATATAAAGAAAAACTATATATACTCCCCATATTTTATATATATTTATAAGAATATTTTAAAATATTTTTATATGCTATTGTACACCATTATATAAGTATATAGAGGGATGTGTGATATTTGTGGGTGATGTAGTAGGAAGGATTGGAACTGCTAACAACTTTTTAAAAAATTTAGATGTTCTGGAACTGTTTAATGAAAATGCAAATAACTTGAAAATGCACATTTCCTGTCCTGAGCATCTAATGCTAAACAACTCAGAGGCTGAATATGAATCATAAATACTCAATTGATAGCTGAGGCTTATTACAAGCTAACAACAATCAAATTAACCCATATTTCTATTTGTGCTTTGCCATATAGCTCATGGCTTGTAACCTCAGTTTTTACACATTCTGTTTGCTAGGTGGCTGGCTGGCTGGCTGGCTTCACCTTTACTCTTCCCAGAATTCTCCTAGTCTGGTTTTTGTGCTCAACTTTTTTTTTTTTTTGCTCAGCTATTGGTCAATCAGCTTTGTTTTTATTAGCAATCAGCATAATTTACAGCATTAAATTTTTAAAAATTATTAAAAGCAGAATTTTCTTTCTTACTGTAAGATTTTGCAGTGAAGCAATATTCTTTGATTATGGGCCAGTTATCACAACATAATTTATCCTTGCCTATTACATCAACATTCCAGAGAGAAGAGGAGGTATGATATGAAAATTTGGGGGGGAATGACATGATTTTTTTTCTCAAAAATCAGCTAATTTATCATATTTTTCTTCACTAAGGTATCAGAGTAAGCAAAATTCAGTTTATTACATGCACTATCATGGTTCCAGATGTTATAGTCTTAGGAGGGAGCTAATGATTTTAAGTTTCATGAAATCTCTGGTTCAAACTCCTGCAAATGAAACAATGGCTGATTTTCCCCTTTCTGGCAAATATAAAGAAGATTTGCATCATGTTCATCCAAATACATAACAACATTGATTTAGTGCCCAACAGTGAGATGAGCTGTGAATAGGACTTCTTTCCTGATGTGATGATATCTTACTTCAGCGCCTCTAGGGCTGCATATAAAATGTGTTCTTATTAAATCAATGTGTTCCTTGCTTCTAAAGATCCATTTAACTTCATAATCATATGAATAATGATAAACTGGGATTATTTTTCTATCCAAAAATTTTACATTCAAGTGAGTGTTGTTCTTTACAAAGTATTCACCTTGGAAAATTAGATGCTAAACCATGCATTCTGATGCTTCAGAATTATGCCTTTGACATTCATTTGGAATGTGAAATGTGTTTTTGACCCCTATCTCAAGAATAAACTAAATTCATTAGAAATATAAGTCCATTAAATAAGTTAGATAAGAAAGTCAATAAATTCCATTTAGGACAGTAAAATTGAAAGTGATCATATGGTTTGTTTGTGATTGCTGAATAATTACACCAGCAAAATTTTTCTCTAGGTGACCATTTAAAGAAGCCTATGGCTAAACACTCATGTGACCTGTACTCTACTCTTTCTTTCTCTCTCTTTTTAAAAATCTATTTGATTTGATGTTTCAATTTCTTTTGTGCATATTGTGGTAGAAGCCATAACATGTTCATTCATCTTAATTTGCTAGCATTAAGAGATAGCTATTCTGTAAATTTAGCCTAGTAGTATAATCAATCAGGTGATTAAAATATTTTTTTCTTTGTAGATGATGAATTCAATAGATAAAGATATATATGTACATATATACATATATGTATACAATTTTCTCTCCTTACTGTAAAATGTGGCACTGAGGCAATCATCTTTGATTCTCATAGGTTAGATATTACAGCATAATTTCTACTTGTCTATTACTTTAGTGTCCAGAGAGAAGAGAAGGATGCCATGAAAAGAAGGGTACATAGGATACATATTCCTTGTATTCATGAGTTTTCTTGAAAGGATTGTTGAGGAAAAGTTATTTTAAAGCTAAGAAACTGGGAACAGAGTTGCTGGGACCACAGTAATCAATGGTAGAAGTTAGTGGTTGTACAACTCGAAGAATGCAGAGACTGGCAAAATCATTGAATGGGGGCCATTTGAATCCTTGTCAAATGGTTTTATTTTATATAGAATAAGGCCCAGATATTTGATTTGATTTTTCTAATATAAATGAAATAGTGGGATACAAGTTTCAGGAACTGAGACACTATTCTCTCTCTTCTCTCTCTATTTCTCCTCTCATCCTCTCCTCTCTCTCTCTTTCTTTCTCTCCTTTCTTCTCACTGTTTCTCCCACATCAAAGCTCTAAGGTATTGTTTGTCTAAATTGCTTTCTTAACTAGAATCTCACTGCCTTTCTTGTTTCAGTCTTTTCGTTTTTAGTGTCTGCATTAAGACATCCGGATATCCTCAGTTCTTTTGCTTCCTATCCCCAAGTTATTTTATGTAATTAAAAACCAGTTCTGATAGCCTTAAATTCAAGCTGTTATGGAGTAAGATTTTAAAATGCCACTAAGCATTTTCCTTTGATGCTTTAGTAGCAGACGTTTCTTTCTAGAAATTTTAGTGTGAGGCGAGAACTTCCATATCTGTTGGTGGAAGAAGCCTGACTTTGAAAACTAAAAGGTAATCAGTGAGATTTCCTACCTATTAGGAGGGTTTATTATGCTCTCGGGGTTGTTTTCTGACCAGTGGAGTGATAGGAGAGTCAGGCTAGAGAGGGCAAAGCACTTGTAAATTCCTTTACGCTGAGTCCACATCAGGGGTAGCATCAGGAAGCAAGCAGGACACAGAAGATGGAGAAGAAGAATTTCTAGGAAATTATGGGGAGTAGGGTTCTGGGGTGTCAGATAGGCAGATACAGGCAGAGATATAAAGGCTCCTCTCTTAGTATATACAGCTTTCTTTTCTTTTTTTTTCTTTTTGCTTCTCTAAGGCATGTTATTATAACCATCTTGCTTCCCAGTATTTGGTGTAGTAAGACTTTAATTCGATCAACATGTACAGATGGGTTTTCATGTTGAAGGACAAGAAATCTAGCTTACTAGGGAAAGTGACAGTGTGGCAGAAGCCAAAACAGGTGCAGGAACTAATGTGCAAATTGAATTAACATATACGAACAGCCGAGAGGAAGAAATGATGAGTAACACAGTAAGTGCTGTTGCTGTCTTCTCTGCTTTGAAATGTTGTAAGGATTAACTATGTGCAATAAAATCTAGTGGCTCACTGGCTGGGGAGCAAATGCTTAGTGGTACTCAATTTTTCAGCAGCTCTTTCAAGATGCTGTTTGTCATTAGCAAATCTCTCCCCAATTTGGCTGCCTAATTTATGACATGGGTGAAGATGGATTCTAGGTGAACTTCTTTTGCAGCTTCAAGCACCATTTAAAGCAACCCTGGAGACATGTTGGGAACGTTCTCCACCGTTCTGGAGTCTCCTTTCCACCATAATGCCAAGCCACCATTATCCAGTGGTCTGGAGTGTGACATTAATCCAAATGGTCATTTGTTCCATTGTGACTTTTATTTTAAATCACAATAATAAAACAAAAAAGGCAGGGTGTTAGAGACAAAATGGATAGTGCTAAAGAGTTACATCTTAAATTCTCATTTATTAATGTAATTGAGAGTTGCTAGCAGAGTATGTAGTGCCAGTGTTTCCATCAAGGCATGAGTCATTCACTGAAGCTGTATAGTTCATCCTTCTGAGGTTCTAATGAGGACCACATCATTTATGCCCTAATAAAATTTGATAAGCCATCCCTGAAGTTAACAATGATTTTGTTCACAGATGCCATTTCTTTGATAATACCTTAGGTTCACCTTCTGTGTGTGTACTTTGGTACTTCCAATTGTTATGGCAAAGCAAAATGATAGCGTATTATTTTCTTTCAACATACAAGTGTCAAATATTTTTATTTTTTTATTTATATTATTATAATATAATATTTATATTAATACTCAAAATGTTACCTGCCAGGTGGCTTCAGAGATTACTCAGTTGCTAAAATTCTTGCTGTGCATTCAGAAGTACCTGAATTTTGTTCCACATCACCCATGTAAAAGCTGAGTGGAACATGCATTCATCATCCAAGCATAGGCAGAAATAGGATGAGGCCTACAAAGCAGATTCTAGGTTCAGTAAGTCTCTCTAAAAAATAAAAGGGTTTTGATTAAGGAAAATGTGCTAATGACTACTGACCACATGCATACTTCACGTGGATACACATTCATGTACATCTGCTCACACATGCACCTATGCATATGTACACATACATGTATACATAAAAGTGTTACATATTATCAGCAATTGTTTTTTTAATCATCAAAATATAAAAGTTAAAGCAAAAGCAAGTTGTCTTTATTTTCACTGGGCAGAAGGTCAATAATTCCATTCTTCAGACTTGTAAACAAAGATCCATCTGTCAGATTAACTCACTGGAAAGAAAGTATTCTTGCTTTCTTATTTAATATTTCGATGCCTGGGAGGTTGTCAAATCAGTTGAAAATGATTTGCTTGGAACTATCATGTGAACCCTTACATGGGACAAGAATTGAACACATCATATGCAGCTCTACAAAATTTAAGTGCAGCCTTATATGTCCTAACTCTGTCTTGATGAAGCCCTAAATATACTTGCCTGATTATTCCTTTATGGTCCTTAGTTAGTTTTTCAAGTTCTACATGACAACAAGACCAAGTTGGGATTTAGCAAACTAAACTTTCAAATTAAGACTGAGGTGATTGTGTACTCATTCTTAAAAATAGATCATCACACTGTGAGGCAAACTAGGTGTTGTGATATATTGTTCTTGTACACTATAAAGATTTGTTGCTCATATTGGTTTAATAAAACACTGTTCTGTAGCTAGGCAGGAAGTAGAGGTGGGATAACCATTGTAGGAGAATTCTGGGAAGAGAAAAAATATTGTAGCAGTTATTAGCCAGATGCAGAGGAAGTAAGATAAGAATACTGCTGTGGGAAAAGGTACCAAGCTATGTGTCTTACCTTAAGTAGAATTATGGGTAAATTTAAGTATAGGAGCTAAACAGTGATATGTCTGAACCACTGGTCCAGCAGTTACTATAATATTAAGGCTCTGAGTCAATTATTTGGGAAGCAGCTGCCAGTTGAGAGTTTCTGCCAGGTCAGAAACTTCTGACTACAATTGGGAATCTTCCATGGTGCTCAATTGGGCAAGGTCAGTAATAGTTAAAGTATCAGTAGTTTTTTTTTTTTAATTGGTTTTGACATGACTTCATCTTTCAGATGGTTAGAAGTGTTTTTAGTAGTCTTCAGATTGATACTCCACCTTACTAAGAGCAAGAATGGAATTCAATCAAGTAAACTCTCAAAGTGATGAGCCTTTGTTCAAGAATTGTTTGTGCAAAGGAAACCTAGGCAGAGAGTTGGGTAGACATCTTGGGTTTGCTCCAGGAGGTAATGGAAAATGTCTCCTCTCAGAGGAGCATCATGTCTGAGAAAAGAATTTGTCATCATTTGAGTTATTGGTAGTGTTGAACTAGACCTGGGTGGACAAGAGGTTCTGGGTTGCTAAGTGAGCATTTGAGCTTCATGACCAGGGATGTGGACAGGGCAACACTGACGTCTACTTCTTAATTGTTGGTTCCTGTAAGAGGGGGGCAGGCTGCATTCCATGAGAAGGTATAAACCAATTAAAAAGATTAAGGGACTCTTTAGCTTGAAGTGATGGGTCCTTAATCTTCATTCAGCATTTTTTTTATTTATTCTTCTTTTCATCGAGAAGCATAAAGAACAAAGCAATGAATTTCCACTTTCATAAACAAATCTATCTCATTTTGAAAAGCACATAAGTTTCTTGAAATCCTCCAGGTTTCAAGTCTTATTCTTATTTAGCAATCTAAGACTTGCAACCTCTCCTTTGCTGCCCAGTACCTCATGGATAACAGTGGTGTACTTAGCCATTGACAGAAGTCTCACTGTATTGAATGTCGTTTCTTGCCACAGTCTGGGAAACAGGATTTATTTAGGTCACTTGTGATTCTTTAGAATGTTGTATATGAAAAAAAAGCATCCAGTTGTAGTTCCATGGCATTTGTTACATATCAAAATGTTCTTTCATTGTGGATTATATTACATACAGACATGTTTGTCTTATTGTGTTTTTGAGTTTTAACTATGGGTATCAAACATACTGCTCTATAATCACAAGTAATTCTCCCCATCTCTATCTTTCTTTTCCTCATTTCTTCCTGCTCCCTTTCTGCAGAAGTTCATAAAGACATTTATCTGGGAAGACATTTACTGAAATCAAAAGAGACTGATGAGCAATGAGTTTAAATATTTTATGTAGTTACAGTAATTAGTTGACTATAGAATCTGACTCTAGGCAATTTCAGTTCCTAGTAATTGCATTCATGGGTGTATTTAAATAATGACTTAGGTAACCATTACTGAAGTTAATCTTGTTCACATGGGGTAACAGGCTCTTTTGGATGGATTAGCTCCTAAGACATTAGAGATTGATAATCAGAAGCACTGAGGGGTGCTATCTCCTCTTATCACATTACTTGTTAAATGAAACTAATCCGTAAATCTTTGGTCCTTTAAGCTGTGACAAAACTTGCCTTCATTTTCATCAAGTTGATAGGTAACATAATGATAACATGACTCATAGACTATCCATACTGGAAACAGGAGAAAGTTAAGTGCTATGATGCTAAGTTGATTCATATGGAGCAGATTGGGGTGAGTGTACTGAGACCAGATAACCTTGAAGGTTTTAACCAAAGCCTTAGTGATTGTCTAACTTTTCCTTATGATCTCTGTGGAAAGATGCTGAAACAGGTGAGCATTAGGAAGTACTGAAGTTAGAGAGAAGGAACTTATAAAATGCTAGCTTTCAGAAACAAGCAGGAAGTTCTGTATGTGAGCTCAGAGAACTACAGAATAGTTTTAAACCCCATAAGCATTTCAGAAATTACAGGAACATCTATAAAAATGAATACATTCTTGAGGATTTTCAGAAAATTAAAAGCAGATGGAACATGTTTAGGAGAAAATGAATAACCAAAATAAAATTGACACAAACTGGCACAGACAAAAATTTCTAGAAAGAAAAATTTAGAGGAGCAGCAAACTTAAACTTAGGTTTACAGATAAGAAACAAGCACCAATGCTACTAGCAGGATGTTTTCATACACAGTGTCCTATAGACTTTTCTTCTCATTGCTTCTCCAAAAGTCTTCAGGGATTCTAGCTATAGAGTTTTTTCCAGGATCAAGCACAGAGAATTTGGCTAATTACTGGACTCTTAGTGTATATAGTGCATATACTAAACAGTGGGAATGAGTAAAGAAGTAGACATTGAGAAAACTGTGGCTCCCACAAAGGTAAGTGAGGGTGGATGGGACCCTCATCCTAATGCCATCACATGCCCACACCTCTGCTCTTCTTCAGAGCTTTCCTTACTTTGACCAATGCAGATATTCTCATCTGTCTTTTTGTACCTGACCATTTTTAGTAAGTGGAGCTTATCACTTGCCATTCCATTCATAAATATTGTCAATAGTCCCTCCACAACAGTTTTCCAGTTACCACTTCTGCATAGTGTAAGAAGAGAAGCCTCTCGAGTTCTTATATCCATACAATGCAACTTTCACTTATGAATGTCCTAGACTCATTAAATATCTGAAGTAAGCAATATCATAAAGAGGATAGCATACAAAAGAGCATAAGGAGAATTAGTTTTAAAATAAAATAACATGCATACAAACTTATTTTCTATTAGTTTGATAAGCTATAGATAATTTTCCATTCAAAAATGAGCAAGAAATAGAGAAAAGTGAGTAACAATAAGATGGGAAAAATAGTTTATATGAAGTGAATAACAAGAATGAAGAAATAATGAGAAAATTATGTTTTTTTGACACAAAGCATAATTCCTGCCTAAAAGTTAAATTTAAAATTGACATTGAGAGCTAAAAAAACAAAGATAGGATATTTTCAAGAATTTTATAGAATAAAAAAAATTCCCCAAGTCAAATCTTCCATTTGTAAAAGCCTATCATACTGAGATGGGAGAAAAATAAAATAGCCATCTAGAGAATTTCTAGTTATAATTTGAGCCCTAAAGACAAAGATATAAAACCTAGTAGGTTTTGTAATCATACTCATCTTTATGCTCATAGATTAGTGGTGTGTCTGTGTCTAGCCATTATCAGAGAAGCTTCATATAGGGGCAGGAGTTGGTGAATGTAGAAACCCATAGCAGGCCCAAGTCATGATACTACATGATTGTGGAGTGATTAGCCTCATCTGGGAAAATTATAACACTGCTGTGGAATTATGTACATTGTAAATATTTGTCACTCCTGTTGCTTTAATAAAGCACTGACTGGCCACAGTAGACAGATAGACAGGAAGTATGGATGGGGCTACCAGACTAAGAAAACTCTGAGAAGAAGAAGAAAAAAGAAGAGATACTAAGGAGATGCAGAGGAAGTGGGATGAGAATGTTATTCTGAGAAAAGTGACTAAGCCACATGGCTGATCATGGGTCACTTTAAGAGTAAGAATTAGCAAGTTATATGCCTGAGCCAGAGGCCAAGCAGCATGTAATTAATATAAGACCTTGTGTGATTATTTGGGATTTGGGTCTGGACTTCATAGCTAGCCCAGGCCAGAAACTCTTACTACATAACACTCCTTCAAAAGCTCAGGGAATGAATCTCCCAGAAAAAGGGACAGAGAGGATGTTAGAGCAGAGGGCTGGGGATGTGCAACAATAAAATAAGGTGTCTCCTATATATGACATGGCCATTGCATCCATGAATTCATTATAGCCATGCCTATCTGCACAATACCTGCATGAGATCAGGTCCATCCATCTTTATCAGCCACACCCCTCCCAGAGTGACTGTCTACAATCTATACTTGTTGGAGAAGGGAGTGTCACCTTCATCAGTTATGTATCTACATATATATTGTTGTTGCTCCCCTGAGTGACTTCGACCTCGGCTCATGATCATTTCTGATTGTGACTTCACATAGAGCGAAGAGGGAGAACTGGTTGGTGAGTGGGGTGACAGTAGGAGAGGGTGGTGAGGGAATGGGGGAAGAAAATGACTAAAATGTATACGAATGAATAAAATTATCACATAATAAAAATGGGAGGAAACCACTAAAGAAACCAGGCTAACTCTAACAGGCTCCAGAGAGAGTAACAAAATGTTACTTACTCATGAGATTTTGTTGGTTGTCTGGTGTCTCTATTGTTCAGGCTCAGGTTACCCTCCATACACACACACACACACACACACACACACACACACACACACACACACACTTTTCATCTCTTTTCCTCCTCCTCTGTTATTATCTAGTGATTAGCAGGCTTTACATTTCTTTAGGGAGAGTAAATATCTTCTTTGCAAAGGAATAATTATAAGGTTTTTATTCCTGTTGGATGGATCGATTTGTGCAAGGAAATGTAATTCAGTTCTCATTCTTGAATAAGAAGGCAATGTCGGACTCTGAAAAATTATTATTTTAGAGAGAAGAGAGATATGAGAGACAGACAGACAGACAAACAGATACACATGCACATATGAGATACACTCTCTCTCTCTCACACACACACACACACACACACACACACACACAGAGAGAGAGAGAGAGAGAGAGAGAGAGAGAGAGCCAAATAAGCAAAAGATGTAATACATTGTCAAAAATGTGTGTAATTCTTGAATTCTTACATTTTCTTATCAGTAGAGTTTGAATAGCACTGAGCAGAAAACAGAAAATGAATAAAGACTTTCAAAGCACAGTTCCAGCTCTGAACCCACACTGGCCCTTTCTTATTACCACCCATAATGTGAAAAACATATTTTCATATTTCTCTACATGTCAAGTAGTCAGTAACTTAAAACAGTAGTGGAACAACAGTAAATGCATAAAATATTACAAATGTCACAAAAGTGAGGCCAAATTACTGAATAGAAGATGCTGAAGACTCACTTCAAATGGGTAAGCATTTCTTAATGCAGAATTTTGTAACCAGCCAAACTATAATAAACTATGAGAGAAAGACAAAGAAGTAAAACTTTATAGTGTCCATCACTCACATGCTTTTTTTCTGTGGATAAGAAGGTAGGTTAGACCCACTATTTGGAAACATGAGAAATAAATGAAAGAAAGGGATGCATTACAGAAGAAAGAAATTGTCAACTTGAAGCATCACTCAGAAAAATAAAGAAAATTAGAAATAAAAGAAGACTCACATCAAGCATGTTGCGGATTTACTTAAAGATGGCATAGTTAAAAAATATAGCTGGAGGTAAGTGGGAGGGGAGGAAAGGGGAACTGTGATTGGTATGTTAAAAATAAACAAAAATGTCAAAAAATAAAAGTAAATAAATAGAAATACAGGATTATGTTGCCTTGTATGTTCTGTAGACATAATGCCTTACTACTAAATATGAATATACTAAGCTATCATGATAAATGTTATAAACATTATGAGAAAATAAAGGGTGAGTTTTTAGTGTGCTACTCTGAAATAAAATGATAAAGTGATACTAAAAATAATGGTTTGAAACAAAAATAGAATCAGCACCTATCAATAAAAAGAGAACTGTTATTAATATGTGCAAAATAGACTTTAATTTTCATGCAATACATATAAAAGAGATTTTTACATTGAGAAGTTAATGAATGAGAGACTTTAATTTTAACTGACTTTTATCCTTTCATCACATTAGCACTAATGGATATTAAGCAAAGTCTAGATAGTGAAATAAAATAAATTAATAACTTTACTGGGAGACTTCAGTTCTCTGCTCCTAGAAATTTCAAGACCAAGGAAGAAATAAGCAAGGTAATAGAACTTGAATGACACAAGCATTACACTAAACATAAATATGCATGTATAATTTTGTGGCAATGAACAGAAGGTACATACTGTTTGGACATGTTATGCTTCAAAATTATATGTGGTAATTCTGAAAGAGAGAATTTATGCAAAGTGAATTATCTCAGTGCAAGTAACAAAATAGAAAACTATATTAAAAATAAATGCAGTCATTTCATTTTCAGACTAACTCCTGAAGTTTCTTGGAGGATTATTTTAACAATATGTTTCTCTAAGTGGAGTGAGTGAGATACTGCAGCACATCGTTTTAAACTTTTTGGAAACCAGTAAAGTTAGACTTCCATATAAAGACCTAATTTACTTAGCTTCATATTCTCATGAGCCATGAAGACAATTGGAAAAGTGAGCTAAATAAACCTATAGGAGAGGAGATACGAGCAAAGATGGAGGGGTCTGTATACAGTGGAAATAAAGGCTTGAATAAAGAAGATCAGGCATACAAACTGTGACACAGTCACCAAGGTTCAAAACTAAAACAGTTTCTACACCAACTGAAGCATGAATGTAAAGAAATAGACATTTTCTACAAAAAAAACAGGTGTTGCATCTTACATTCAGAAAAAGGCAGGATATCTAGGTAAAATGAAAACAAAGACGAAAAACAATCTTACAATCTTTAGAAAGACATCAAGGTCTAAAGTTTTATACTGATTTCACCAAATCCTTAAATGTATCCTTTCAAGAATTCTCATGCATCCAAATGTCAGAAAGCCTACTATTTAGCATGCTGCAGTAGCAAATTTTCCAAGCGATCTGTGACTTACCACAGTAAAGTTCACATGTCAGCTAGGATCTGCTGAGGAGACAGGGGGCACATTTCAGCCGACCTTCTCCTCAAGGATACTACTCTTCTGTGCTTTGAGCATCTTCCCCATCTGCCCCACAATCACCACTGCAGGGGAAAAGAAACACCAGGAAATGAAGGGAGAGGGTAAGTTTTAGTCTTGATTCAGTAGAATTGTGAAGTTTTTAAGTACTTTGAAAGATAGAATAAAGTGCTCTCCTTTATCTGATAAAGTTTATCTTCCTCAACACTCCAGGTGAACAAAGCCAAAAATAGTGAAATCACAACTACAACTGGAAATTGCCAAAGGGGATGTACCCTAAGCACCCTGCAGATAACTGCATAGACATGCTCAATGCAATACACTCTGAAAACACATTACTAGAAATTGAAGACCTGTATGTATTGTGGAATAAGAAAGAATATTTTGCTCTTAGAAGTAGCATGAAGACTTACTGGGAAATATTAACCGGCCAACTACATGTTAGGGTAACTTGGAGAGATAAGCAGGGAAATACAAGCTGAAATATAGACTATGATTTTTAGTAATTAAAATTAGGGTAGGAGTAGTTACACATACATAAATAATTGCTTAAATAAATCAAATTGTATTATATATCTTTAAAAAATAGAAATGTATTCCCTGCCACTGAATAAGAAGACATCTTTAATGTTTGTTTATCTTGTGAACTAGGATAAGAAAATACTTATAAAATAAATCCTATCAAATGCATGCAGTTTCAAAATTCCATTGGAATTTAAAAGAAAGCTGAAATTGGCATTCAATTATCTAGAACTTTATCTTGAAGAATAAATATCTAAGAAAACAATAAATTGTTGGAGGAATGGAATGAGAAAGAAGTTTTGATAGTGGATGCTAAAGACAAAGCTACTAAAACCCAATGGTGATATGGCCCACATAGAAATAATAAAAAAATCATGCATGGAGTTAGATAAAAATAATTTATGTAAACGAAGTTTCAAAGAGTTTGCTGTGAAAGACCTCTGATAATCCATTTGTTATATTAGCAGGACTATAGTCATAATTATTTTTTCTTTAGTTTTTTAAAATGTAGATATTAAATACCAAACACTAAAACATTATAAAGAAGTATGCTAAACTGCATTGAGGAACAATTTTGTCATTTATTTTTTGTTGTATGTATGTTTGTGTGTGTGTTTTTATTATTATTATTATTCTGAACAAAGAAGTCACACAAGAATATCCTTGTATATCCTTATTCAAGGTCCCTTCCCCCTCCCACCACATCAGGTCATTCTTTCTTCTCCACAGCTTCCCATCCCCTCCCTGGGCAGGCAGTCCCAAGGTCCCACTGACCCAATATTGCTTAGTTCAGTGTGTGTGTTTTAAATCACTTTATTCACCCATCATCTTTCAGTGAAATAAGAATGCTTTTGTTTAAAGTCCACTAATGAGTGTGTACATCACCTGCTTATCCTTCTGGGTTTGTGATACTTCAGTCAGGAGGATATTCTCTAAATCTATCCGTTTGCCTGTGAATTTTAGGATATCATTTTTTCTTATTGCAGAGTAGTACTCCATTTGTCCACAGTTGTCATTTCATAGCAAGAAAATTTTCTTAAAGAAGACATAAAACTCAAAGTAGTGTACAGAAAGGATTTTCAAAATGACTATATAAAACATAAAACTGTTTGTTATGTAAAATGCACATATTGCACAAATTGAAACTAAATAAAATTTTAAAGGTTTTTGAGAAATTAACAAAGTAAATCTTAGAAGGGTTACAAACAATTCACACAAGCAACAGAAATACAAATGGTTCAAATTAACTTATTAAAAAAATATCAATGTTATGAGTCATGAAATACATTTTAAAAATTCACCCAATGGGTAAAGTGCTATATGCAGAATTAACAAGGGTATACAGCAAAAATCCATGCATTGTCTTTTAATGTTAATTAGAACTACTTAAATTGTGTGTGTGTGTGTGTGTGTGTGTGTGTGTGTTACAGGCCTTGGTGCATGTAGAGAACAGAGGATAGCATTTGAGGTTGGCTCTCACTTTCTAACTGGCTTGAGACAGCTTCTCTTGTTCTTCATTGCACATGTCACACAAGCTGACCCACAAGCCTCTGCTGGAGAGTGTTGTTTCCACTTGCCATCTTGATGCACGTTCATTGGGATTATGGCATGCACTACGACATCTGGCTTTATGTGGGTTATGGGAATCCCAATTCTTCTTTTCACTTTGGCTGCAGGCAGCAGACACTTCACCATAGAGCCACTTTTAAAAGGTTTATTTATTCATTTATTTAATTTTGAGGCAATGATTCTCTGTGTATCCTTGGCTGACCTGAAACTCAGAGAAATCCACCTACCTTTGCTTCCCCAGTGCTGGGATTAAAGGTATGTGCCACCACCTACTGAGAGCTACTTTGGATGAACAAATTATTGGTACCAAAATTCCAAGAGCACAATGTATCAGCTGAATGACTTCACTTATAATATCATTTATTAACCTACTTATTCTTATTTCATTTTTAATTATGAAAAAATAAAAATATACCAAATGTAGATTAAGAGAGCATTTCCTCTCAAATTCTGATAGTAGGAATTTTATTATTATATGATCTAGAAAGTGATCATCTATTTGGAAGCAGAACTATTGAACACAAAGGGTGAATGAAGGGTATAAGTGCCTATGTTTACATTTGAAAATTAGGAGTTATCATCTCTACTCCAAGCTTATCAAGGATGTAGACATTATGGATTATTCTAGTGGCTATTAATAGGTGAGAAAATGGAACTGGATAATTTTTGTTCCTGTGGTTCATATGTTCAATTGAACAACATACAGTTGGGCTTTGCTGTTTCGTTGCTAAAGAGAGAGCCATTCTTAAATCTGTATGCTAGAGAGAAAACTGATCCAAGGAGCATAAACCCACTTGGAGTGTATATATTTTGATTTATTTCATTATTAAAATTTTAGTTTGAGGTAAAGAGATTGGAAACTACTGCTTTTATACTTCGGTCATTCCCAGTGGTACTTGGCATTCTAAATGTGAACTGCTTGCTCTCCATCTCCTATGTACTGCTGCTTCTATGCACTTCGTCTGGTAATAAATGGAAAGAAATGGGGAGCTGGGGGAGAGGGTGGTATAGGGATAGAAAAGCATCATCTTAGAAATACATTTTTACAGAATTGCAAATTAACTTAAAACAAGTAAAGATATACTGTATGGATGCCAAATTACATACTTACTTAAATTATGAGAAATGTTTATATCAGAAGCCATGTTGTGTAAGATTATTTTTAAGAATTAAATAACATTTCTAATTTTTTTTCAAGGATAAAAGCTACAAACAAATTTTTGGATAAGCTTCAAGCTTGTTGACTCCATTAAAACAGGAGTCTGATTTATTCTTCAGCTCTAAGAGTTCAGAGAAGTAAGCAATAGTTATTTAATCAGTGTTTTTAGTAATGAATTTATTCTCTAAAGTATTTCTTAATCGCTTGCAATTATGCTTTAAAAAAAATATGCTGAGTTGTTGTTTAGTACTTAGGACTTCTACTCAAGACTGTTGTAGCTTCCCCAAATTCAGTTATGCTGGGTGTCAGAATGAGGGAATGCAAGAATGTCATCAAAATACTTTGCTGTCTTCCATGTGATTCCACAGAGGCATCCTGTCTGCTTTTTCATTAGTTGGCTAAGTCCCTTAACCAAGTTTAGGATCCTGATGTTACTTTTCACTATGGTGTTTTGGGTGTTTAAAGCTGTTGGCCCTCAGGCTCCATTCTGGCTCTTTAACTATCTATCACACACTAAAAGCATCTCCCATGGGATCACTATATTGATGCTAATTTCTATAAGGACAACAACACACCAAAACCATCACACTTTCCTGAACCATGCAAGCAAATCTGGAAAATTGTTTTTTTCTTTCTTATCTGTTCTTTTGTTTTTGTGAAGAGTCTTACTATTTAGCACATGATGGCCTTAAACTTAGCCTATCCCTCCATTACTCTCTGAACACTGGAATGAAAAGCTTGTACTAACAGTAGGCTCTCTATATTTGTTTTGATTTAAACATTATTACTGAAGCTCTGCAGACCTGTTTTTTTGCTTATTGATACTCCCCTGTGGTTCTAAAAGACTTGATGGCTAGTAACAACACAAGTACACTTTCTTATATTTTGTAAGTTAGGAATATAATACAGGCCTCACTAGAGTTCAATCAAGGTGAAATGGGGCTAGTTTCTTTCTTTCTTTTTTACTTTAAACATTTTTTTTCCATGTATCCCCCTGCTCATTCTCACCTTCTCCCTGTCCTCCCTCAGCCTCCCTCCACCTCATCCCCCCCATCTTTTCCCCCCACAATTAAAAAAGTCCCAAGGTGGGTCAGTTCAGTCTAGTGTATCCATTTGAGGTAGTTCTGATTCCCTCATCCCAATATTAGGACTGGGTTAGGTTTTCCTCTGTAGGGAATGGGCTCCAAGGTGCCAGTTCATGCACAGGGCTAGTTTCTTTACACAAGGACATGTAGGAGAACTCCATTCTTCGGTATACAATTTCCTTCTTATGCTTTCAAAGCAAGGAACACTGTATCTTCCACACTTAAATGTCTTTCAGGCTGCTGGTAGTGAAGATTTCTTACTTTTCTGAGCCTGTGTGATTATACTGTCCCCAATATAGTGCAATCTTCACTCTTATATCTTCAAGCTTCCTGCTATCACACCCACTTGTTCTAAGGATGAGAACATGGATGACGTTGAGGCCACATTTTCTCAGCTGTTCAACTGTCAACAGCACATGTAGTCTTAAGTATAAACATCTCCTTTCACTGTGGTTTCAAGTTCTTATTGCCCATTTCTTTCCCTTGTAGAATTCAGATATTAATTTATAAGAGATTTAGTGTACAGCAGAAGTTACAGTCAGTAAAACAGATGTCTGGTTTTTTTAGTTCTTCCTATATACTGCTCTGGTCATTTATTATTATTATTATTTTATTTCTTATTTGATATTAGACTCATTTCCCCATCCCCCATTTTCTAACTTATATGATTCTGCTGTTTTGTCTATGGTGTGTTTATGTTTCCAGACATTTTCATCCATTGGAAGATACTAGAGAGTTGCAAGAATAGACAGATAATTTCTGAAAGTGTTTTGTGTCTGTCTGTCTCTGTCTCTCCCTCTATCCCTCTGTGTGTGTGTGTGTGTGTGTGTGTGTGTGTGTGTGTGTGTGTGTGTGTGCATGCACTGGCAGTTGTTGTGATGGGATGTAACCCAGTGGTATACATGTTCTAGGGAAGCACTCTATAACTATATGGTAGGTGGGCTATAGATTCACCTCAGGTTATCTCTTGAATTTACAGCTGATAGCATGAACTGTGTGCCCTTTAAGGAAGATGGCCCTATCTAAATAGCTTTTATCTTTATAGACCCCTATAGTGGGATTCAGAGGTTACCCAAGGAAGTGCTAGTGACATCAGAGAATTCAGACCCTGATGGGGCATGGCCATAATCATTAGAGACACAAAACTCCAATTCATCTTCCTGTTTGTTCCTATTTTTCTGTAAAAAAAAAAAGATCAAACTTCCTACTCTCCAAAAATTGCCTTAAAGTTACATTATATCAATAAGTGATTATATAACCCCTTAATAAATATTAATCCTTATATAAAATGTTACAATTAAATATTTTGAGAAATAGACCCCTCTCCTACTAGAGGAGAGCCCTGCTAGTTGTAGTTGCTTTTGAAATCCCAGCTTCTGATTTATGGTAGCACCACTATACTCTATGTTCATATAGTTTCTAAAAGTTTCTATTGTTTTAACATATACTTCTGGTAGTCTAGTGTGGGACTCCTCTTCTTTATTTAACTATGTATCTACTTATCTATTTAAAGTTTCCCAAGCTTAAATCACCAAGGGAGTTTCCTGTTTCTTCACTGACATTTGACATGTCAATAGAGTATGCCCTCCTTGATATAAATTCAGCTAACCCTTTCCTCCATCCAATAGCAGAAATCAGGCAGCCAGAATTTCAAGGCCAAGTATGAAGTTAAATCTGAGTTAGTTTATGCTGGGAACGACCTATAACTGACTGAAAGTCATTGATACTTAATAAATGTAAAAGACTACTCTGTTTATGTTGGCTGAATATTTGTGTAGAAACTCTGAAATCCTAATATTATGAGAAGAATAAACTAGTTTTAATTTTACTTCTATGTAGATAGGCCATGGAACAAGTCAAAACAGAACACACTATTATCCATTGGCATTCAAGTTCTATCCTCTAGAGAAGCTGGAAGTAGGTAGGAGATTAATCTAGTGACTGCTGACTCCAATCTATCTTCTACCAATCTCCAACAGGAAGGAGGGAATCATGTTGCCTTCCCTTTTTTTCTGTCTCCTTAGCAGTCTAAACTACACTCATATATTCTTGTCCTATGTTATATTACAGAAGATAAAATGGTCATGAGGAGTGGTTACTTTGTTTAGTATACATCATTTTAAGGCACTATCACAGGTGCACCTTTTATTCTTTCCTTGCACAGTCTCTAATACTCTCCTTTGAAATGGGAATATTAATTTGTGCCATTGTATTTTGAAGACATGTAACTTGGTATATTTAGTTAATTGATGCTCACCATCTAGAGAAAGAACTCCATATTTAATGTTTGAACAGTGCTGAAAGAGAAAAGATTATTGAGGACTTCAAATTTCAACTGAGTGCATTTTTGCTTTATGAGATTGATTATAAATCTATGAGGACCAGGAGTGAAAAGTTATGGCTGTGCTGTTTGGTTTTTATGTTGTTAAAGGGGAACTTGTGCTGGTTAACACTGATCTAGATTCACGTGAAAAAACAAAAAAACAAAAAAACAAAAAAACATCTGGGAACATCCATGATGGAGTTTCTAGATTGGATATTTGATATTGGAAGATTTATCCTAAATATAGGTGGAATCATTTTGTAGGCTGGAGTCTTAGACTGAATAAAAAGGAGAAAATGAGTTGACTACTGGCATTCATCGCTCCCTGCTTCCTGACTGAGAATTGAAAGTGACCAATTGCTTCAATTTCCAGCAATCATGCCTTCCCTTCCATGATGTGAGATCATGTTCTGGTTAGTTTTTTTGTCAGCTTGACACAGACTAGGGCCACCTGAGAAGAGGGAACCTAAATGTAGAAAATGCCACCATTAGATTAGGCTACACTCAAGTCTCTATGACTTTTCTTGATTAACAATTTATGATATTACTTATGATTATAATTACACTTTATCTTCAAACTATAAGTGAAATTGAGCCCTAAAGGACTTTGTTAATTTTGTTGTTGTTACTGATGTAACAACAGGAAAAGTAACTAATACAGCTATAAATGTTCCTTGTTACTTGTGTAAATACCTGCTCAGAGGTTGAGGGACAAAGGAAAGATGGTTTTATCCTAGTTTCTACTTAAGGAAGGACTGCAAAATTATTGATATTTAGTAGATGGAGGGAAAAAGAAGATACACCAACCTGGAAGCCTTCACTAGCCCAGAAAGACAACTGAGATGAAGAGTGCTAGAGGATGGAGTTGAAGCTGAAACTATAAATGCAATTTGGATGCATACATTTTTAAAAGGTCTATTTGGCATAGTTTGTTGTCTTTTCCTTCCCTGTAGGTAGATTCATTGATAAACAATGAGATGACTTCAAGCAGTTATCCTTTCAAATGAAAACAATGTAAGATTTCTCAGGAGAAGGTACTTAAGCAGCACAGGAGGAATGAATTCATTCTTGGCTTTTGGAAGAGTCTGTTCACTGCTATATGTTAAGGTACTCAACTCAGTTGCTACTCAGTTCCCAAATCAAGCCTTGCTCCCTCTTGGTCCTTTGTCCCTTTGTGTCTCTGGCCCTTTGCTGTCTCAGTCTATAGAAGCAAAGCTGTTTAAGACCAGAGATTTTACATAGTATTTAAGTTAAGATAGTGTAAATACAAATTACAACATTACCAGTTTAAAAATATTAAATGTGTTTTCTGAGGTAATCACCAAGTCAGAAAACAGAATGAATTTCCAGAGTTAGGAGAGGGGTTTGGGGGTATTACTGTCTAGTGAGTCCAGAGATTCAGTTCTATAGGTTAGTAAAAAGCTATGAGCAATGATCAGACTGATATCTAAGTTATAATACAAACTTACTTCATGCAAATAAAATGTACACTTGAAGATAATTAAATAATAAATGTTTTACTATGAATATTTTATTACAGTTTTGAAAATAATTGAAAATAGTGGTAATGAATGTAAGGTGAGATTATTCATTATGATTTTGTCTTTATTTTTCTGAGAAAAGGATATGAACATAGTTGTTTTTCAAGGTTATAAGACTTCATGAAAAGGGGTCAAGAAATTCAGTGTATAATGGAATACATTTAATGATTAAGAGTAGATTCAAGCTAATTACTAAAACTGCATTAAGACAAGGCTAGGTAAAAGAGGGAAGGAGAAAAAGAGAGTCAACTTTCCTAGTTGCTCACCTTTCCTTGAATAGCCTTCCTGAGACTATGATATGCACATTAGTTGTCACCCTGAGTTACATGAGTATGAATACCTTTGTGGAAATCTGAAAAATTTAATCATTTACTCTAAAAGATTATGTGTCAATCAAGAATAGAGAATGAATGTATATTGAGAGCTTCCTCCCTTGTCACTGTATAAAATCAAATCTTGCCTAGTAAGACTCTCTGGGGGTGGATTATAAAAGTTGAGTTAGCCTGAGGAGGGGCTGAGAGTAGGAGGTGATGTTCTTTAGAGCTAGGCACAGGGCCATTTAGATAAAAATGTGCATTAGACAACAGTTTGTTTTTAGCTCATCCATCCATTTCTCTGTACCTTCTCTCCCAGGCACATTTATCTTCCAAGTCATGAGACTCTTCAGGCACTTTTATATCTTGACTTCTGGAAGCTTCTATCAGGAAAGAATCTGATACAGCCTCAGTTCATTATGGTTTAAAGGTTGACAAATTTCAGACCCATTCATTTAACAGAGTAAACATTTTAAAAGAAATAAAACCCGAATGTGAAAGCTACAATATTTTGTAGGGCGAGTTCTTGGCCTAAGGGGGTCAATAGCTTAAGGATATGAGGACCTTGGTTGTATCTGTAAAACAAGACCATGTTGCCACTAGTTTCTAAATGTTCCTGGAGGTATCTTTGGCCAGAGTTACATGCTTCATTCAGTTTTTCAAACTGTCAGTCTGGCAATATCTATTAAATTCTGTGTGAGACCAAACGAAAAGGAGCAGTTTACAACTCGGTTGAATAAAGGTTAATAGTGTAAAAGAGGCAGAAATCATGATCGGGTAGCTGTGGGACTCAGCTATTGGACTTCTCACAATCCAATCTGTGCATGCCTCATAGTTGATTTAACCTTATGCATTCAGTAGAATGGCCCGGGACAAGTTTTTGCTTATGAGAGAAGTCCCACTCCTTCTCTGCTTTCTGAATAGCCAGGTAGAATTGACAGATGATTTTCTGCATGCCATCAAGAGAATTCCTAGTTAGCACATCTGATAGACTACGGAATAGCAATGCTGCTTAAGATGAATCTTATTGCATCTCAGCACCTGCTCCAGCCAACACTCATTACTATCTAGAGGAGGCTGTGCTCAGATTATCATTATTCCTGTTTCTTTGCATTTGTATTCTGCCGACTACTGTGCCAGGTAAAATTGATAAATGGAGGAACTGATTGTGAGTGGCAGAAACCTGTGGCTGCAAATCTTCGGTGAGCCTGGAATATTAGCTGAGCTAGTGGGGAGAAGGATTGTTTATGAAGTTGAAGTCATTATCTATTACACTAGCTTGTCTCTTGTTTACTTTGTCTCATTCATCCTTTGTCCTCTTCATGTACCTTCCCCCCACTTTTGTGAACACATGTGCTTTGATGTGAAATATGAAAAGAGCAACATAATAACTTTCTTAGGGCTTTTATTGCAGTAATGAGACACTGTGATCATGGCAACTATTATAAAAAAAAAAAAACAGTTAGTTGGGGCTGGCTTACATTTCAGAGGTTTAGTCCATTATTGCCACTGCAGGAAGCACGGTGGCACATGGGCAGACATGTTCTGGAAAGGTGGCTGTGAGTTTTACATCTGGATCAAGCAGACAGCCGGTCTGGCTTGGACAGCTTAAACTTTAAAGCCCACCTCCAGTGACATACTTCTCTCAATCAGGCCCCACCTTCTAATGGTACCCCATAAGCATTCAAATATGACTCTATGGGGACATTCTTATTCAAATCACCACAATGACCAAGATAAAACCCATCAGGCAAAATATCCAAGTGAGCTTTATTCCCTGATCAGTAGCTAATACTAGAATTGTTTTTCCTAACATACTCTTTCCCTGTATCCACCCCAAGAGTGGTAAGTATCAAACCCAGGACTTTCTGTATGTTATACATTTTGCCATTGAGATGTAGCTCCACAAATCCATTGTTAAGACTGATACTCATTCTCTCAACCAGATTAGTTGTTAAGATATAGGCATGCTCTTTTCCCAAATGCTACCTATCAACTGAGCTTAAACTTCTAAAAGTATCCTGATATCAGATTGTTTTGTTGCTTTTATTAGGTATGGAAGGCTTCAAAGAGTGCCTCAATATCCAGAAAGCAAAGGTTTAGCCCATGTCTTAGTGAGAGAGCAGCAGGAGCCACCCCAGGTGTGGAAGCTGGTGGTTTGGGGCCCACATTTCCACAGTTGCTAACTTCTAGAATGGCTTCCAAAGAACCAAAGAGAGACAGTAATTGTGGGCCAAGACAGAATATAACAAAAGCTTCTGCATATTTTTGCTGTTGATTTTTGTTTTTTATATGTAAACCAGGTTCTTAGTTGGAATCGGGGTAAAGAAGGAGATAAATGGATACTCTTTGCTTGCTTTACTGTAATAGAATAGCAGCTTGTTGTCTGAGTAGATGAGAAAAAAGAGCACGTACTGTCCTGACTGAGGACTCCCTCAGTTCTAAGTGATGATTCAATACATTTTGTGCAGTCTACTGTGACCCTTATTGCCTTTGCTTGTTAGAATGTAGAATGGATTACTTCTGCCTATCATTATGCGTAGGTGTGTTTCTCTCGTTGCAGCTCCCAGAAGTGTCTGCATTTTACTTTTTGCCTATCTCTTCCCTTTACAATTCAGGAATCATAACAAATGTTTCATCTCTTTAGCAGGATTTCTGTATTTTCACTCCTGGCTAACAATAGTCTTCGCTGACAGAAGCCATATCCTCTGCACATTACTGTGTGCATTTCTTTGGACCCACCATTTGGGAGCTGTGTGTGATTGGTTCTGCACAGATTAAAATAGCACCTAGAGAGCCAATTTAAGATTCAGGATGAGTGAACCTGAACATTAGAGACATTCTGGCAAGTGCACACCTCGTAAATCCCATTGTTAAATTTGTAGAGCTAGCAATGGAATGCACAGCTCTGCACTTCACCCTCATTAAAGCAATGGTAAGTTGTAAGGGTTCTTATACAGCTCCAATGGGCATAGAGACAATGGATTGGGAAAAGCTTTCTTAAATCCCCTTGGTGCTGTGTGGCACAAATACACCTTCTACAAAAGCCAGTGTCTTCTAATTTTAAATTCTGTTAACTAAAAGTAGGCTGTTAGTTATAAAAATAAATCTACATGTTTAAAATGGAGTAGGGCACTAGAAAAATTTTTAGCAAGCATCTCCTTGAGAAGATATAGAAAATAATTGGAAATTACTAGAGATTAGTTTTGTGATAGTCGGTAATCGGAACATCTGTTTTCCTCAAAATGTCCCGTTTTTAGCTGGGTGTGGCAGCACATGCCTATAATTCCATCATACTGGAGTTTGAGATAGAGTATGTGGTGGAGCTGGCTGAGAGTCTGAGGACAGCCAAGGTTACAGAGCAAAACCCTCACTCAACTTTTGAAGAAATTTTGTTTTTAAATAGCAAACCTGTTAGCTCCATGTGATCATCTGTTAGATCAGTATTTCTCAATTTTATTGGTGCTTTGAAATCTCTTAGAAGGAGTTGTAAAAAAAAATACTACTGCCTGGGTTTTATGCAGAGATATTCTGGTTTATTTGGTCTAGAGTGTTGTCTGAATATTATAGGCTTTACAAATCTCCCTATGAAATTTTTGTGGTGGTATTTTGTTTTTCTTCTGACAAATACAGCTCGCCTGAAGATTAGAGGGAAGAACTAGCCACTAGTTAACCACAGAGGACAGGCAATGGTGGCACACACCTTTAATGCCAGCAGGAAGATTGGAGTTCAAGGCCCCTCTGGGCTAAATGAGATTACTCCAGTCTAAAAGATAAACAGAGCCATCTTTAATCCTAATACTTGGGATCTCATGCTTTGGATTTCAGAATTTGTGAAGCATAAACCTTCAATCCCAGCACTAGGGAAGTGGAAACAGGAAATGATATGGCTGGTTAGAGGGAGGAATGTAAGGCAAGATGGGGCAGGAGCTCTTCCACCTGAAGTTTCAGTAGAGGGAAAAAGTGTCTCTAGAGGCTGGCTCCTTTTATCTCTTGGATCTGTAGGCAAGCTTTATTTGTTAGAGCACAAACAAAACATCACCACAAATTTAATGTGTAGTACAGGTTTAAAGCATTTTGGACGGAACCACTTTAAATTATTTAGTTTAGAAGAAAACACATCAGAATATGCAGGTGCTTTCAAATCTCGTCTTAATTGTATGTATGTATCTAATATCTATAATCTTCAAACTATGTAGGACCCATAATTGCTTCAAACCTTTAAGACTTGGGCATATTTTAATAAAGAGATTGAGTGTTTAATTGGATACACTTAGAAACATGATTGGATCACTTACTATGAGCATGATAGTGCCTAAAATTTAGCGATATCTAGATTGTGTGCATATTATTTTTTTCTTACACCTTTAAAAAAAACAAACCTCTGGCTGTCACAGGGTTGTTTTACTGAGAAATCTCTTCTCTTAGCAAAAGACACTGTATTTGTGTATTATAAAGTAGTATCTGTTCCCTTTTCAAAAACTGACGGTAGTCTCTAGATAGAAGATAATAGCAGTTGAATGCTGATGAAAATTTGCCTGATTTGATTACATTTTATTAAGATCAGCAGCATTACTGAAAATCAAATTTGCTTTATCTTGCATACAAGGGGGGGGATCATTTTGGTACTTCAAACAGCCTGTTGGATGAGTGAAGTCTATAGAAACTTAGATCAGGCAATGGCTTTGATGAAATTATCACTGCTTGGCTACCTGTCAGCATGAAGAACAAATTCACTTCATCAGCAACTTAAAGCTGCATTGGTGAGTCCATTTAAATATGTTCATTAAAAGGTAACTGGAAAAGCCCCTCTCTCCTTTCAGAAGTATTTCACTTATTTTTAATTTACCCCTGCCAAATCTGAATAGAAAAATGTGAATCCTTACAATATTTAGTCTCTAATAAGACAAAAGTTTACAGACAATGCATGTCTAAGTGGCCATGCATCTGTCAGGAGTCTTCCTCCATCCTAATAGTTTTGACAAAACATAAAGAGGAGAACTGTGTCACTTTACCCTGATGAGTACTTTGATGGTTAATGAACAATATTCTTTCCATGGTAACAGTAACATGTGTTTCAAAACTACTAATAGCTCAGTTTTTGAGGGTACAATGCTATAATGTAGGAGGGTCCTGGTTTATGAAGAAGTATGTAAGAAGCTCTCTTTGCATTATGAGTCTCAGTAAAGTGTGTTATAAGCATTTTTACAGGAATGATGCTATTGTCCCCAAAGTAAATCTCTAAAGACACTGAATAGATTTCATTACTATTTGTTTTTCTTTTAGTAAACTATATACTCTACTTCTTCAATTTATAAGTCATAAATAAACATAGGACCTTGAGAGTAATTTTAATATTTCTGTGTCCTAGGCTGGCAGCATCTAAACCTTCCATAGTATAGATGGTCAACAATGATGTCTCTGAAGAGAAAAGAAGAAAAAAACTAGGATTTGTCAAAAGGGAAAGGTATAATCATTGACTATGGAATTTTTCTGTCTGTTGCCCTTACATTTTCTTTCAGTATGAGCTAACCTTCTCTAATTTTTCATCATAAAAAATCTAAGCATAACAAATATTATTTCTCTTTATCCCATAATTCTAAACGTCACTTGATATCTTTGCTTTCATTCCTATAGTCTAATATAAGGATTGGAACCTGTGTCCTTTCTTTAGAACAGGGTATGTTAAAGGATAAGCTTATCAAATTATGAGCTACAGTTGAGAGAATGCCACATGACAGATACTGCACACTTGGCAGCTCTGTATAGTGACTAATCATTGTTGTCAACTTGTCTGGTTGGACTCCCTGTGGAAACATATTCTTGATTGTGTCTATTAGAGGGTGTACAAAGAGAGTTGATGAAAGATGAGCTGGAAGCCTATCCCTGAATGTGAACAATAGTATTTAATGACTTAATCTCTCCAGGAACAAATAAAAATGAGAAAGCAAGCTGAGCACTGATATGAGTCTATCTTAGTATAGATACAGAATGACCAGTCATCTTAGCTTCCTGCCACCATGGTACCCCTACCATGATGAACTGTACCCTCAAACTAAGAGCCAAATCAAACCCTGCCTTCCTGAAGTAGATTTTTTTTTTTTAAATTCAGGTATTTTGTCATAGGAATGAGACAAGTAACTGGTATATTACCTTTAAAATCTTAGCAATCATATAGAAAATTAATTGTCCTTTAAATAAAAGAATTTGACCCACCTATAAAATTAAAGAAATCTTCACAAATAAGATCAGATATAGGGTCTTTCAAAAAACATGTATGATGCTCTCTAGCACATGTTCACCTCTCTCTTATTTACTCTCTTGCTGTCTTTGGCAGAGACAGTCAGGTGTTGATAAGCTTCTGCACCTTTTTCCTCTTCTATCCATCTAGAACTTGTTTTCTTGCCTTCCTAAATTAGGGAACCTGAGGTTGGGGTTTTAGTGCCTCTAAATCCTATGTTGAAATACCACCCCCTCAAGTGATAATGTTATAGGTTTTACCCTTTTGGAGCAAACTTGGGTCATGAAGATGGACCCATAATAAAAAAATATTGTGAACATTTACAAAGAAAATCAGGGGAGATGCTATACCCCTTCTCCTATGAGAGGTCATAGAAGAAAGAAATGCATTAGGAGCCAGAAAGAAGATGACAATAGACATCAGACCTGCTGACATCTTGAGTTCCCAACTTTCAGAGTATCAGAAGCTAAATTTCTCTTGCTTATTACCCCCTCACTTTGTAATGTTTCTTATAGTGGCCTGGATGCACTAGGTAGGTATGTGGCTAATTTCATATATCAGGAATATATGAAGAGATTAAAAAATGGTCAAAACCCAAATGACACATTTATTTTTTATTTTTTTTTGTTTTTTTCTTCTTTATTTTGTATTTATCAAAAAAGAAAAAACAGTAAAAAGAATTTAAAATGCAGAAGAGTTAAGAATAACTATACAGAGGATAAGAATCATAAGCATGGCTTATCATGGGTAGAAATACAAATAAGATTGCTACACATATATTTTCTTTGTGTTCAGCTTTCCCTATATATCCTTATTCAAGGTCTCTTCCCCCTCCCAACACATCTGGTCATTTTCTTCTCTGCAACTGCCCATCCCCTCCCTGGGCAGGGAGCAGACAGTCCTATGGTCCCACTGACCCAATAATGCTTAGATCAGTCTCCACTTCTGGCCAAATCCAGTTCTTTCCCCCCTCCCTCAAGAGTGAGTCAGGTGTTCCTATAGTTGGACTGGGGTTTGAAGGGTCAGTCCAGGGTGTTTCTGATCCCAAG
>PVIH01019571.1:0-34940 GCA_004025045.1 Sigmodon hispidus | reverse complement strand
CAGTTGACTCAAAGCTTTTAAACTCTCTATGTAGTATTTTACCCATTAATACAAATAAGTCAATAATATACTATTGAAATCATTGATAACTCAAATTCATTCTCCATTGAGCAGTTGACTCAAAGCTTTTAAACTCTCTATGTAGTATTTTACCCATTAATACAAATAAGTCAATAATATACTATTGAAATCATTGATACTAATAGGAATGATGCATATAAGATAAGTAAGAGTATGCCAAGATTATAGATAATTTGGTCTATGGTAAGCCTTCAGCCAATTTCAATGTTTCAGTGATGGTCATCTGCAATAAGAGAAATTTTCATTGTTATTGTACCTTTTATATTACTTTTCTTGGGTAATAATGGAATCATTTTCAGGAGAATGTTTTGCCATTATTTTAAATAATGGCTTTTAGAACATGAGCAATTTAGTTTCAAAAAATGAGAAGAAAATATACATAATTTTAAGTACAGTGGCACTGTATATCCTATGTTATTTTTTCAGAAATCATCAGTGAAGCTTGAATTTTTTAAGTTCATCACCATGAGATCCCGTGAGTACAGTTAGAATAATGGTGCATTATCATGGAAGCCCAAACAAAATATTTAAAGGAGTTTTAGTGAAAAATCTAAAAACTCTGGACATCTATAGCAATGCGAACCAGAGTATTTCTACTGATTATGAAATTTGAGACTAGAAAAAGAAAGCAATTGACTCAGCATAGTTGTATAAAAACAAGAGAACAGAAGAAAGTATCAACTAAACACTTGCAAACCTTTCTGATATGCATTGTTAGTGCCTGTGCAAGGAAAGAAAGCCAGCACTGAACACAATTTTTGGATTTGTTTTACATATGATTAGAATATATGCCAGTGGTTATGTAGGAAGGAGAAATTTGAAAAAGTGAAATCTCTGACTCCACATACGACTACCTGATAGCTTTTTTCTTTCCTGATTACTAAAAGTTTGTAAGTATATGATATGACAAGACACTAATTTATTTCTAATGAGTATGCTTTGCACCTTCTTTTATTCAATAATAAAGGCAAATTCCTAACAAAAACAGATGATGCTGTTGATGAGGAAGATGACAGTGACGAGGATGTAAAGGCTGAATAAATAGATAAGTACCAAGTACATTGGCACAATAAACATGGTTAGAGGCAGGATGTTATTGCCCAGCTAATGAAGCTCAATCATCTGGCTGTGAGCTATCGAGGCTGGTGGAATTCCTTTGAAGGAAATTAGGTCACATAGATAGTTTGTGAAATTCTGGTTATTCCCTTTCTTTCCTATACCACCATTGTCCCGAGTTTGCTTGTTCCACACATCCTGCTCTTTGTAGTGTCTGGCTCATGATAGGCACCAATAATGAGCTCAAGTAGGAACAGACTGAAACCATGAGTGGACACAAGTATTTCCTCTTCATTGGTTTATTACTTCAGGTAATTTTCAGATAGAGAGATCTAACAAATACTCAGTTACTCTGTGTTTACAGATTATCATGTGGGAAAGTAAAAATTAAGAGGAAACTCACAATAAAAATACAAACGTGAAGGAAACGAAAACTAAAGATTAGGAGTTGTAAGTTTAGAAAAAACTTTATTAAACTATATTTTGGCAAACTTCTTTCCTTTAGAAGATGATGATGAATTATAAAATAATAACTTAGTTTTCTGCCGATTACTTTAGCTAAGCACTTTCCCTGTATGTACCTTACAAACTGGACCCAGATATAAGCAAGACTGAACTCATTATTGTACCCTGAAGACAGCATGACTCTAAATCAGCTAAAATATGAGGCTCAGGGTAACTTTGGGGCTAGTAATAAAATTCATGGTGCTTAAATTGCTCACTTCTAATGCATATTTTACAAGTCTCAGAGGAAAGCTCTGGAAGTCATCATTCCACCCTTTTCTCATTACTATATCTGATGCACTTTCAAACTCTAGGAGATGCATTTAATGGTTTCTATACACTAAAAGATCATATCTGAGAGAACTTGAAGACACTAGAGAACAGAGCCTGCTGAGAACTGCCACTTTATTTGGCTACACAAAAAGACAGAGGAGGTCTGTATAAAAAAGCCCTTGGGTCTTATGTTAGGAAAGGCTTAATCATCTAAGCCATGCTACCTTTTGCAATGTAGCTACTTAATCTATTGACCTGAGTGCTTCTGAACAAGAATCACTGTGAGAGTTCTGTGAATATGTTCTTTTCTATGTAGGTAATGTCTATTTTCATTTATAAGTTTTATTCTTTACTATTATGCAGTATGCTTTTGATATGATCAAGCACTAAACTATAGGAGCAAGATATAAGACCATTATCTCAAAGTTACCATTCCTAACTTAGAATTTAAGCCTATAAGAGAAATCTTCCTGGGAGCTTGCTTTCCTGCAGAAGAATAGCAGCTGACTTAATACATAACGATTATGATCACATCCTATCAACTTACACAAAAATAGAGAAACTTCTATAATCTTTAAGTAATACCAGAATTTACATAGTAAATTTTGCATTTTTTAAATTTAATATATACATCTATCAAAAGTATAGGTAACATTAGGTAGAAAAGAAACATTATTAAAGCTTTTATTTTGTTATAATGATAACCACAAGAATTGATTCATTTAACTTTAATTTATTTAAAATTTTATTTATTTATTTATTTAAAAATTCAGAATGAATAAAGAACTATGAGTCTTTACACACTAAGCGTTATATTTTTGCAGAATCTGACAGATTCCAACTTTTTTATTTTTTATTTAGAGTCATCTGAATCATCTGAACATTCATATTAAGTAACACTGTATGTTCTTCTTTCCTGGGACACCTTAAGCCCATGTACAGTCACATATTGGTGAGGGAGTTTCATCTCTCAGTATTTTTCTCCTTAAATTTCACTGCCTTCTCTATCGGTATAACTAAACTTTCCCAATCAACCTTTCATGATCATTATTATTACTAATATTATTATCATTATTATTATTTATTGTGAGAATTTTATGCTCAAGTAAAGGATTTACTTTATGTTCACCAATTCTTCTCACCCTTCCAACTCTTCTCTTGTTGCCCCCAGTTAATATGTGCATGGGTATGTGTGCATGTGACACATACACACACACACACACACACACACACACAAACATACTTTACTGGGTCCACTTACTATTGTTAGATCTAGCTTAGGCAAATATATTGTTAAAATTTCACAGGTGCAGCTTCTCTGTCATGTCTAAAAGAGTTATATTTACTTGTATTTTCTTTCTTTTTTATATTATTTTATTATTATGAACAAAGAAGTCACACTTTCTATCCTTGTATATCCTTACTGAAGGTCCCTTCCTCCTCCCACCACATCAGGTCATTCTCTCTTCTCCACAACTACCCATCCCCTCCCTGGGCAGGCGGCAGGCAGTCACAAGATCCCATTGTCCCAATATTGCTTAGTTCAGCCTCCACTCCTGGCAGATCCAGTTTTCCCACAACCTCAAGACTGAGTCAGATGTTCCTCTAGGGGGAGTGGGATCCAAGGAGTCAGTCCAAAGTGTTTCTGATCCCAAGCTGTTCAGTAGTTGTGGTTTGCATCTTGGGCATGCTTTGCTTTTTTCTTGTTTATTTGTTTAGGGTCCAGTAATGAGTGAGTACATCCCGTGCTTATCTTTCTGGGTTTGGGATACCTCGCTCAGGAGGATATTCTCCAAATCCATACAATTGCCTGCAAATATTAGGATATCAATTTTTCTTACTGCTGAGTAGTACTCCATTGTGTAGATGTACCACAGTTTGTTAATCCATTCTTCAGTTGAGGGACATCCAGGTTGATTCCAGGTTCTTGCTATTACAAATAACACTGCTATGAACATAGTTGAGCTAATGCCTTTGGAGTGTGACGGTGCATCTTTAGGGTATACACCCAGAAGTGGTATTGCTGTGTCTTTGGGGAAATTGATTCTCTATTGTAGCAAGAAATCTAAAATTATGCAAAAAAAAAAAAAAACTGCGCCAAAGTGCTAAGCCATACAAAGTAAATCGTCTAAAAAAAAAAACAACAAAAGAGCGCTGCACCAAAAGACAAAAGCGTGGCATCGCTAAATGAGTGACAAAGAAAAAAAAAGACCATACGGCTCAAACTGCTCCTGCTTTCTGCGGCGTAGATCATTCCTACTCTCTGCTTCTCCGTCCTTCTCCTACCTCTTTTCTTCCTCTCCTAAAACAATCCCTATTATATAAATAACTTTTAAATAAAAAAATACCTTAATTAACATATAGTTCTTAATAAGTTAATACCACAATAATTGGCCGCCAACGTGGGGCACAAACTCACAACCCTGGGATTAAGAGTCTCAAAAAAAAAAAAACCTACTATATATCACTCAATAATCACTTTTAAAATATAGACCAATCAAAACAGTTATAAAATAGTTTCATATCATATCTTTAACAAAAATTTCAAGTAGACTCACTCAATAAAATAAAAATAATTATAGACATTTATAAAATAATTATATATATATGTTTACAATTACTTCATTAAGACTTAACCATTGTTTAGTTTACAAGACCTCACAAAAATACCATCGCCCACAGGCCAACATAAAACAACTTAATAAAAAAACTACGTCCCTTTCCCAATAAGTTAGTCATCCAAAAAAAAATCATAGTCAATTATCATTTTAATATAATAGCTATAAATTAATCTTAAATAAAAAATAAAACAATATTATAAATATAAAAATTAAAAAAAACAAAAACAAATAAATAAATAAATAAATAAATAATAATTATGCTTACAAACAACTATTACCCAAAAAATATATAAAAAAATAAATCGTCATAATACAAACATTTATATATTAATACAAATAAAAAAATCAATCTATATTTAATTAAAATAATATATATATTATTACAAAGTTAAATATATAATTACCTTAATTTACACATGCCTACCTCTATTTACAATATTTAGCGAGTCAATATATATTAAATACATTGCCATTTCCATAATACAATTTCTACCTCTAATTATTTGTGCTAATCATAAAATTTATTATAACATATACACAAGTTATTTTATATAACTCTATTTAAATATTTTATATAATAATATATAATTAAAATATTATTATCTTTTAATACAAAATATATATTTTAGTCAATATTCATAAAATTATTATACTTGAAATTATTATTAAAAATATACACTCATTTTAAAATGCCTATTTTTCACAATGTTAACTTCCCTTTCTTAGTTAATTAAAATTACAAATTATAATTACTCAAATTTGCCACCTAATAGTCAAAATACTCAAACTTTTCAAAAACATATTAAAATATACCAAATAAATAAACATCTTCAATCACTTCATAGAACAAAAAAAATGACATTCAAAATTTTATTATCTCAAATTTAACCTTAAAAAACATAACAACTCCTGACATCACCATTCCTTTCTCAAAATAATATTAAACATCACAAACATCTTACAAAAAAAAATGTCTTATTTGACAAACAATAGCCTAAAAAACAAAAAACAACACTTGCCCTGACTGCTGTCAACATACTCACTATCCAAAATAAACAAACAAAATAAAAAATAAAAACTGCCAAAGCCTGCCTAAACAGAATAAAACAATCCTACCAAAAAATACCCTACTTCTATAAAAACTTGTCAAATATCATAAGCCAATAGCCACAAAAATAAATAGTCCCATTATACAAAAAAAAATAAATAACTATCCAAATAGTTAACTGTCATTGTCTTCTCCTAAATTTTAAAAATTACTTCATCATACTTCCAACTTCAAATATATATTTTCCTTCTCAAGTCTTAATAATATTAACAACTAAATAATTAAAATAATTATTACTTTACATCTCAACAAAGACACTCAAGTGTTAAAACTTTATTATTCAACATAAACAACATTAAAACAATCCGTATACATTTCCTCATATCAACATTTTAAACATTAAATTACACGTTATATTTATTGTTTATTAATAATAATTTAACCTCACTTATGTTAATACCTTTCTCTTCTCCAAACACTACCTTATAATAATCACTATAATATATAATTTTATATTTAATTTAAAACCCTCTTATTTAGACAAAAGAGAGAGATGTAGCAAGATATGTAAAGTTATACAAAAAAAAAAAAAACACGCCAAAATAATAAGCCAGACAAAGTCAATCGTCTAAAAAAAAACAACAAAAAAGCGCCGCACCAAAAGACAAAAACGTTGCGTCGCTAAATAAATAACATAAAAAAAAAACATACAACTCAAACTACTCCTACTTTCTATGACACAAATCGTCAAACTACTCCTACTTTCTACAACATAGATCGTTCCTACTCTCCACTTCTCTGTCCTTCTCCTACCTCTTCTCCTCCTCCCCTAAAACAATCCCGATTATATAAATAACTTTTAAATAAAAATACCTTAATTAACATATAATTCTTAATAAATTAATACTACAATACTCTATTTTCTGAGAAACCACCATACTGCATTCCAAAGTGGCTGAACAAGCTTGCACTCCCACCAACAATGGAGGAGTGCTCCCCTTGCTCCACATCCTCTCCAGCATAGGCTGTCCTCTTTTATCTCAGCCAATCTAACAGGTGTCAGGTGGTTTTCTTTCTAATATTTGCTTTTTTGCACATACTTTGAAATAGTTTATCCATATTCATCTTTCGTTTTTCTTTTATTATTAAGTTTTTTACATATAAAAAATATTTTCTAAATATATACCAAGTAAAATAGAGTGACAAGAAAAAAAAGAAATATGTAACAATATAATTGTGTAGAATGAATAGTGTTTTGATCAAATAAACAGAAGACTTGATTAAATATAATTTTCAGATCCCAAGCTGTTTAGTGGTTGTGGTTTGCAGCTTGGTCTTCTTTTTGTTTTTTTTAAAGTCCACTAATGAGTGAGTACATCCCCTGCTTATCTTTCTGGGTTTCTGATACCTCACTTAGGAGGATATTCTCCAATTACATCCATTTGCCTATCCATTTTAGAATATCGTTTTTTTCTTACTGCTGGGCAGTACTCCATTGTGTAGAGGTACCACAGGAAATTGGTTTGTAATTCCCCTTCTTTGTTACCTCTTTGAGGGGCTTGGTTATTAGGGTTATTGTGGCCTCATAAAAGGAATTTGACATTATTCCTTCAGTTTCTACTCTATGGAACATTTTGAGGAGTATTGGTAGTAGTTCTTCATTGAATGTCTAGTAGAATTCTGCCACCTAGGCCCGGACTCTTTTTACTTGTGAGACTTTTAATGATAGCTTCAATTTCCTGTGGTGTTATATGTCTGTTTAGGTCTTTAATCTGATCTTGTTTAATTTTGGTAAATGGTACCTGTCCAGAAAGCAGTCCATTTCTTCTAGGTTTTCCATTTTTGTGGAGTATGAATTTTTCAAAGTATGACCTGAAAATGCCCTGGATTTCCTGGGGGTTTATTGTTATGTACCCCTTTTTATTTCTGATTTTGTTAATTTGGATATTCTTTCTCTGCTTTTTGGTTAGTTTGGATAAGGGTTTATCTATCTTATTGACTTTCTCAATGAACCAAATCTTTGATTAATTGTTTTTTTTTATTTTTTTTGTTTCAATTGTATTGATTTCAGCTCTAAGTTTGATTATTTCCTGCTGTCTATTCCTTCTAGCTGAGTTTTCTTCTAATTGTTCTAAGGCTTTCAGCTGTGCAGTTAGTTCTCTTGTGTGGGATTTCTCTAGGTTTTTCATATAGGCATTTAGTGCTATGAATTTTCCACTTAAGACTGCTTTCATTGCGTCCCATAAGTTTGGGTATGTTGTGGATTCATTTTCATTAAATTCTAGAAAGTCTTTGATTTCTTTCTTAATTTCTTCCTTACCCAGAGTTGGTTCAATTGAGTGATGTTTAGTTTCCATGAATTGGTAGGCTTTCTGTGATTTTTGATGTTGTGAACTCTAACTTTAGACCATGGAGATCTGATATAGTATGAAGAGGTATTCCCATTTTCTTGTATCTGTTGATATTTGCTTTAGGACCTAGTATGTGGTCAATTTTAGAGAAAGTTCCATAGGGTGCTTAGAAATATGTATATTCCTTTGTGTTTGAATAAAAGCTTCTGTAAATATCTATTAAGACCATTTAAGTCATAACTTCTGCTAAATCCCTTATTTGTCTTTCGAGTTTCTGTCTGGTTGACCCAATCAAGAGTGAAAATGGGGTATTGAAGTCTCCCACTATTAGTGTGTCAGTTTTGATATGGGATTTAAGCTTTAGTAGTCTTTCTTTTACATATTGTGTTAGGGGCATAGATATTCAGGATTGAAATTTCATCTTGGATTTTTTCCTGAGATGAATATGTACTGTCCACCCTGGTCCCTTTTTACTGATTTTATCTTAAAGTCTATTTTGTTAGATATTAGAAAGACTACACCAGCTTGTTTCCTAGGGACATTTGATTGGAAAGTCTTTTTCCAACCCTCTACTCTGAGTCTGGGTCTGTCTTTAAAGTTGAGGTATGTTTCTTGTATGCAGCAGAAGGATGGTTTCTATTTTTGTATCCATCCTGCTAGGGTGTGTCTTTTCATAGGAGAATTGAGTCCATTGGTAATAAGGGATATTAATGATCAATGATCAATATTTCCTATTATTTTTGGTGGTAATTTGTATTTCCTTTATTTGGAGAGGGGCTTCTTCTGTGGGTTAACAAGTGATTATATTTACATGGGTACTTCTGGTTTCCTTAGGTAGGAGAGTTTTCCTTCTAGGGCTTTTTATGTAGCCAGATTTGTGGATAAGTATTGTTTAAGTCTGGTTTCATCGTGAAATATCTTGTTTACTCTATCTATGGTGATTGATAGTTTTGGTAGGTACAGTAGTCTAGGTTGCCGTCCATGTACTTTTAGTGTCTGTATAATGTATTACCAGGACCTTCTTGCTTTTATCGTTTCTATTGAAGAGTCGGGTGTTATTCTGATGGGTCTGTCTTTATAGGTGATTTGACCTTACTCCTAGAAGGTCTTAGAATTTTTTCTTTGTTCTGGAGGTTTAGAGGCTTGATTATTATATAGCGAGCAGACTTTTTATACCGGTCTAGTCTATTTGGTGTTCTCTAGGCTTCCTATATTTATATAGGCATTTTCTTCTTTAGGTTGGGGAAGTTTTCTTCTATGATTTTGTTGAATATATTTTCTGTGTCTTTAAGCTGGTATTCTTCTCCTGCTTCTATTCCAATTATTCTCCTATTTGGCTTCTTCATGGTGTCCCAGATTTCCTGGACATTTTGTGCTTTAACTTTTTTGGTTTTAGTGTTTTCTTTGACTGATGTATCTATTTCCGCTATTGAGTCTTCCACTCCAGAGATTCTCTCTTCCATCTCTTGGATTCTGTTAGTTATGCTTAAACCTGTGGTTCCAGGTCTTTTCTTCAGACTTTCTATTTCCAGCTTTGTCTCAGTTTGTGCCTTCTTTATTTTTTTCTATTTCAATTTTTAATTCCTGGAATGTTTCTTTCACCTGTTTGGTTTCTTTTCCTTGGTTTTCTTTATTTTCTTTCAGGAATTTGTTCATCTCTTCCAATTTTCTGTTTGTATTTTCTTCTATTTCTTTAAGGAGGTTTTTTTTTATATCCTTCTTTAAGGCTTCTATTAGCTTCATAAAACTGTTTTTTAGGTTGTTTCCTCTGTTCACTCTTCATTGTTATGTTCAGGTCTTGATGTTATAGAATCACTTGCTTCTTCTGGTGGTACCTTGTTGATCTTTGTATTATTGTATGTATTCTTACACTGGCATCTGCCTATTGTTTTCTCAATTCACTCTTGCTTAGTTCTTGGTCAGCTCTTAGTGGGTTATTGGTTTGGGGGCTCTTAATCTGCTGTGTGTTCAGAGCGTCATATGTTCCTGTAAGGTCTCAGTGCTATGAAGCCAACTGTGGTCTAACCAGGCTGTGACCTGCCAAAGCTGTGCCCCTTCTCTGGGCCTGGCTTCAGTGAGAGGAAGTCTCTGCAAGACCTGAAGGGAGGACGACCCTCACTTCTGACCTCCCAGCTGTGTGCCAGGTGGCTTGGCTGCTTCTGCAAGGTCATGGCACTATGAGGCCAACCATGGTCTTCTTAGGCTGTGTCCCGCTGATGCTGCTCCCTGTCTCAGGGCCTGAGTTCAGGTCAATACTTTTTTCATTTGTGTCAGATTTGCTACTAAACATGCACATTGGATTTTTTTTAATTCTTAGTGATTTGCGTGTGGTTTCTAGACACTTTGTAGTTTATTTTTCTAGAAATATTTTCAAATTTGATTTTTCTTCTTAAAATATAGTGTTAGTTTTTTATAACAGGTGGATACTCATTTAATGTTATATTGATATATTAATCTGCTTTAACAATTTTTATAAGTGAATTATAATTGATTGTGCCTTCTTGTTTGTGTCTTTCCGATGATATTATCATTGTTCTCAAAGATTTATTCATACAAATTCCTCAAGGCAAGATATGAATTACTAAGAATACTCTTTTACCATCTCCTATGACCACACAATCATTACAACTATGAGATAACAGCAGCAGTGGCTACTCACCCAAGGTCTCCTAAGGACAAATGTGTCAACAATCAGCTAAAGATGAGAAAGGTTTCACAGACCCCCACAACTTGCAGCTGAACTCCTCATAACTGCTTTCTCTAAGAGGGAGCAAATGATGTGTCTAAATCTGTACAAACCATAATTCCACTAGGCTCTAGTGAATAGCTCTAAACCTACAGTCTTGAAGAAAGCATGGACTGAACTTAGTAGGATACCAAACAGAATACAAGGTCATTGTTAAGGAAAAAATGTGGATGGAAGAAGAGGAGGTGGTGGAGGCATGGAAGATAAGAAAAGATGCAGGAGATTAATCACAATGCATTATATATAATGAATGAAATTGTAAAAGAACAAAATTTATTTAAAAATCTTAAAGTATATTGTTTAACACATCCTTCTTTTTATTGAGGGTTTTAGGCCAGTTCATGTAGCTTCTTAAATATGGATAGAGAATACTAAATATATTTCTCCTCTGCTATTGTTAGTGTAAAAATTCTTATCAAGTAAGCTTCTTTTGCTATATATTAAAATTTCATGTTTTTAGAAGAATAAGAAAACAATAATGTAAGACTAGTAGTAACTTCCCTGTGAAAATAAGGAAAATGTCATATGTAGATCTGATCTTTCTGTGTGTTTTAAATGTAGTGTATGAGAGGTATTAAAGTAAGTAAGCTATGTTGAAATTATCCAAGCAGGGGTTCAGAAAGGAAACAGAAACAGTGTTAGGGAAAAGGTACATTAACCAGATGATGAGAAACTTCACAGTACAATATCAAAAGGACTGTTATCTATCAGATTTTACATGAATTATTTTGCACATTTTTCAGAGCTGTTTACAATTATGTTTCTTTTATAAGTGATGGTCAACATGTCACCCATGTTCACAAATCAAGAGCACCTGAAGTGAGATGCAAATTTGGGAAATACCTTAGAATACACAAGGCTATTCTACAAGGTTATTATGTGATAGTTGCTTTGGATCCCAACAATAAGTAGAATGATTTTCTAAAGTCCTTCTCACATCTGTGAAAACAAATGCAGAAGTATAAGTAAATTCAAACAGTACCAATAACGTGTGTTTGGAAAAACAAGTAAATACATATTACTCCTGTTACTATTGTCCATTTTCTGCAAAAAAGTAAATGTGCAATTCTTACTTTCCTTAGGGAAAAAAATATGTTAACCTTTTATGTTTTATATCCAGTTCTTCTTAACTCAGTCCCAAGTGGTCAGACATCACATTCTTGTAACTTTTAAATTCTGTGTAAAACAAGAAAAACAGGAACAAAAAAAGTCAAGACCAATACACATTGTATGTATTAATTCATTTTTATAAATACTAAATTAATTCTTTTTGATTAACCTCCTGCTGAAGAAAAAAATGAGCTCAGGTATTAATTGACCTCTTTTATTCAAAGGGCATTCTAAATATATCTGTAAGCCTCTTAGATAAAACAAGTGTCTTACTACTTATTTCTACTTTCAGATTTCCTTTTGGAGTTCAGATTGATTTAAGGAGGTTGAGGATAATCTTAGTCTTCCTAGTGACAGCAGATAACCTGGAAAGCTCATTAAGTTCTCCTGCAGCTATGTTCTCGGCTGCATTTTGAATTTCAAGTCCAAACTCTAGATTTCCAAACAAAGGTGGATATTTTCATACAATAGCTGTTAAAATACTGAATGTAACCCATGAAATGATTGATGTATGGCATTACTGTTACATAAAACTTGACTGATGTGCTTAAGATTTCCTAAGACAGGTGATCTATATCAAAAATATGATTGTTGCAAATATAGTAAAGAAATGTAAAACACAAAAATAAATAAAATGGGGGCCTGGCTGTGTTGGAGAGTGAAGAGGAATCTTGTATACAACAAACAAACTTAAGCTGCTATTCCAGGTGAGGAAATTACAACTTGCCTCTTGAAGTCTGGAAATGATTTATCAAAACCATTCCTCAAATAAATCAACAACATTAAAATAAAATTCAAATTTAGAAAGTTGGAAAGAAATGAACTTCTTAATAAGTAGTTGTTATAGGCTGAAAGTTAATTAACACGGTAAACAAAAACCAAGAACTATTCAAACATTTGTGCCTCAAAACTCTTCTAGCCTCTGTGATGTAGCCAGAGCCCATGTGAAGTAACGCTATATGCTTTACATAAAATCAGTTATCTTTACTTTTACAAATGAAAGAAAAATTCTTTTGTTGCTGTTTTTTTTAAATAAAACTGCATATTATTTTCTCATGTGTCCTCAAAAGAAGCAGATTGCAGTGTAAATTAATCTTCCACATGAATAATAAATGGGATAATGACCAGAATTACTTTTTGTATGTTTTGTCGTAGTGTCTTATTATTTTATTCTTTAAAAAAGAAAATACATGGATATATATGTTTGTGCCTGTGTGGATATATAAGTGCCATGATGGCCAGGAGAGGGTGTTGGTTCACCTGGATCTGGTGGCACTAATATTGAGAATCACAAACTTAGGTCCTTTGAAAGAGCAGTCCATGCTCTTAAACACTGAGTCACATCTACAACTTCTTGATGTTTCACTGCATATTACCATTTTAGACAATGGATTCACAGGTAACTCTTAATATTTTCTGTGTTTTCATTATGTGAGAATTTTCTAGGCTTGGAAAGTTTTACCTTTACCATATCCATAAGCTTAAATAAATCAAAGATTATTTTTTAAGATAGCATAACTGGTGATTTTACAACTTGAATGACTGAACAAGTTCACAAATGTATTTTTTTTTATTTTCAGAAAACTTGACATAGTATCTCAAACCACCCAAGCCATCATTAAATGACATGAAAGGTGTTTACTGTTTCTAAATCCAGCCTTCCAGAATATTGCTTCCCCCCCCCCCCGAGATACAGACTTTTAAATGGCACTTTCTATAGGTGTGTTTTTTCTAATAAGAAGCAATGCTGTGATCTCAGGGAAGCTGCACATAATGTGAGAAATCTTTGGACCTTTATGCTGTTTTGCTAATGCTGAGTTTAGACTGTGTGCTTCTTTGTGTCTATGCTTCATTCTGAGTATCTCACATTGTTACAAAATATGTGAAGAATATATATCCTATACATTCAAGGAAGAAAGTAGCTAAAAAAGAGGTATATTCAACATCATTACAGATCTATGATTAAGGATAATTTCTCACATATCTTCCCCTTCTAAACCCCAAATAATTAGTTTACTGGGCACCATATTCCAGCAGGCATCCCCTGCTAACCTACCTGCTATACCTGCCAGTACAAGAAGTAGGCTAAAAGCAGAACTTCAGTTCAACTCCCCACAGTTTCACTCCCAACTCTGTAGCAGAGAACCTACCATAGTTTTCCTTTTCTCTCTGATCCCATTCACAGGTGATTACAAAAATCTTCTCTCCAACCATTCTTCCCTGAACTCATCCCATCATCACAGCTTTCATCATCATCAAGCATTCACTGGAAACACACTATCAGAGCAAGTCAGGGATACAGACAAGCCAACTGAAAACCCTCATTACCCTTAGAAATCCAAACTCCAGTCTTATCCCCAGTGCTGTAAGGAAACACCAGCTCTTGCCTTCCAGCCCCTATGTTTTCTACAAACCATTTCCTCCTAACTTCCTTTCCCCTACTTGTCCCTGTATGCCAGCCCCCAACTCCACTGCCTACCACCTAGCTAGCCTACCTGAAGATCTTCTCTTCTATCTCTCTTCCTGCAGATCCAATCCCATGGGCTCATACCATTCTCTGCATCAGAACAACTGTGACAGCCTTCACTGTCCCCTTCCTCCTATCTCCAGCGATCCTACAGATCTTCTTCCTCAGACCTTGATTCCTGAGTCATTGCTTTCTTGCAGCCCCCAAATCTAGCAGGCATTAGCAACTAACTGAAGCCCATGCCTGCCAGAACACCATGTAGTCTTCCTTCAGGTCTTTTCTCCATCCTTTCTGCCAGACCCAATGCCTGCCCCCTTTGCAGCAGAACATATATGGCAGCCTTGGAAAACCCAATGGCCACTACTCCCAGGGCAACAAGTAGGCTGAAAGCAAATGCACACCTCTCCTTTGCTCGTCCAATTTCAGTTCCCCCGGTCTCATCCCCAGCTCAGTATATATTTCCTCTCTAACCCATCACTAACAGATTACAAAGGTTATACCAAGCTTTATCTTTTATGCCATAAACTAGCTCCCAAATCATAACATAGAGACTTATTAGTTATGAATGTTCATCCTTATCTTAGGTCTTTTTTAAAATATATGTCTTTCTTTATCTTCTTTTTAACCTTTTTTCTATATATCCTACTCTCTGTCTGTTATGTAGTGGCTGCCTGGCTTTTTTCTCCTCATTTTCTGTTCTCTCCTCCTGTTCTCTTGCTCTTTTTGAGTCTATATTTCTGCTCCGACTTATTCTTTCATAGCTATTGACCATTCAGCTTTTCATTAGTGCAAATCAGGAGCCTCAGGCAGATAAGGTGAAACAGCAACACACCTTTACATATTAAACAAATACAGCATAAAGAAATGTAACACTTCTTTATATCACTAATAAAGGTCGCAGAAACAAATGTAACAAATCTTAACACAACCAGAGTAATATTTCAAGCATAAGCAAATGTAATACATTATTACTTAGTTAAAACAATATTTCACAACAGAAGTTCTCTTCCAGCTTTCCTTCCCTCAACTCCTCCCAGTATCTCAGCCTCCAATACTGTCAAGTATGCCTTTGAACAGATCAGTTGAGCAAGTCAGAAAAACAAGCAACACAGGACCATCAATCTCTCTGAAAATTGAGAAGAAACAGAAACCAAGTAACAAAACATCCACCCTACAAAGATGAAACGAGGTATAAGCACCTAAACCTATAATATTCTCTAACACAGATACCTAAATGCCGAGTTAAAAACATAATAATGACCAGGGCAATATGTCTTCACTAGAGCCCAGTTATCCTACAAGAGCAGACCTTGAGTACTTCAACAGAGCTAAAGCAGAAGAAAAGAAAGATCTAGAACGCAACTATATGAAAATGCTAGAGTTCTTAAAGAGGAAATATATAATTGCCTTAAATAAATTCAGGAAATGAAAACACAATTAGATGAAATAAATAAATCCTTTAAAGAAATTGAACAAAACTGTTCAATACCTAAATAATTGAAATAAAATCAATAAAGAAATCACAAACTGAGAAAATTATGGAAATGCATTCGAAATTTAAACAGGAACCAAAGAGTCAAATTTCAGCAACACAACATGAGTGAATCTCAGGTGATGAGGATGTAAGAAAAGAAATGGATACATCAACCAAAGACAATAAATCTAACATTCAGTAAATCTAAAACAATATGCAAAGACCAATCAAAAGAACAATAAGAATAGGAGAAGAATCACAACTCATATGCCCAGAAAATAATTTCAACAAAATTGTAGAAGAAAATAATTCTAACTTTTAAAAAGATATGCCTATAAAGGTACAAGAAGATTATGGAACACTAAATAGATTGTACCAGAAAAGAAAGTCCCCTTGCTATATAAAAATTAAAACACTAAATATAGAACAAAGAAATATTTAAAGCTGCAAGAGAAAAGGGTTAAGTAACAAATAAAGGCAGATCTACTAGAATAACACATGACTTCTCAATGAAGACTCTAAAAACCAGAGTAGTCAGGACAGATATGTGGCCAACTCTAAGGCTATACAGATACTAGCCCAAAGTAGCATATTCGGGAAATTTTTCATTAATCATAGATAGAGAAAATAAAATATTTCACAATAAAGCCAAATTTAAACAGTATTTGTCTACAAAGCCAGCCCTGTAGAAGGTACTAGAAGAAAAACTTTAAATTTAGTGGGGTTAGCTACAACTTTGAAACATTGAGAATAATTATTTTACCAACAAATTCAAAATAAGAAAAACACACACACAGAGACACACTAACCACTACCACCAACTACACCAACAATAAAAGAAGACTCAACACTCATTGATCATTGATATCTCTCAGTATCAGTGATCTTAATTCCCTAATAAAAACATACAGACTCACAAAACAAATTGGAAAACAGGATCCATTTTTTTTTACATCCAAAAATCACACCACAGCACTAAGGATAGAAATTACCTTAAGGTATAGGGCTGAAAAAAGATACTCCAAGCAAATGTGCCTAAGGAGCAGTTAATATATAACAAAAGAGACATCAAACCAAAAGAAAAAAAGAAAAAAAATCAAGATGGCATTTCAATTCTTTGAATTTAATTATAAAATAAAGATTTTCCCCCACCCCATATAGTCCATTGTTCTCCCTTCCTTTCCCAATCCCTCCTGGTCAGCCTTCAGCCTCCCTCTTCCCCATCCCCCCATCCCCTCCCCCAAAAGGGCAAGAAGTCCCAAGGTGGATCAGCTCAGCATCAACTCCAGGTAAGTCCAATTTCCTCATCCTAATATCAAGACTGGGATAGGTGTTCCTCTGGAGGAAATGGGCTCCAAAGTGCCAGTCCACACATAGAAACACAGTCTGATACTTCCCCTCGAGGCTCCACATACTGCCTATTTCAGTGGACAGTTGCCTATCCTTGAAGGGCCTAGTTACTTTTCCTGAAGTTTCTCCAGTGGCTGTTCTTAATTCAGTGAGCTTCCCAGAGCTCTAGCTGGCCATTACTGTGAGAATTTTCCTCAAAAGCCCTATCCTCTTGCTTATATAGAGTCTCTCCATCAGGTGTTTAATTCTTAATATCTATGCCCCAAAACCATGGTCAGCCAAATTTGTAAAAGAGACACTACTACTGCTTAAATAACATATTGAACCTAACAACTGATAGTGGGAGATTTCAATACCTTCCTATGAGCAATAGACAGGTCATCCAGAAAAAAATTAAACAGAGAAATCCTATCACTAACAGACTTTATAGAACAAATGAACCTAACAGATATTACAGAACATTTCACCTAAACATAAAAGAATATATCTTCTTCTTTGTATGAAATTTTCTCTAAAATTGACCTAACACTAAATTGAAATAACTTCCTGAAATCTATCAGACCACCATGAATGAAAACAACAAGAGAAACAAAGGAAAGTGTACAAAGTCATGTAAACTAAACAAATCTCTACTGAATTCAGTGAAAATAAATACACAGCAAATTCAAACTTATGGGACACAATGAAAGCAGTTCTAATAGGAAAGTTCATAGCACTAAGTTCATACATAAAAAACAAAACAGAAAGAACCAGAGATCTCATATAAATCTTAAAAGCACACCAGAAAACTCTAGAATAAAAAGAATAAATCACAGGCAAAACAAAAGATTAGATGGCTGGAGACAAACTGGTAGTTAAAATAAATAAAATGGAGACAAAGAGTTGATATAAACAATCAATAACACAAAAAAATTGGTTCTTTAAAAGAAAAATCAACAAAATAAATCCTCTTTCCAAAATAACTAAAAAGCAGAGAGAGACTCCAAATTCAAAAAGTCAGAAACAAAGAAGGGGACCTAACAACAGACACTGGGGATATCTTGAGACTCTTAAGGACAAACTTCAAAAACCTGTACTTCACATTTTGAAATCAAAAAGAGATGAATAATTTTTTCTATGGATATCACTTACCAAAGACACATAAGATAAGAGCAGATAAATAATTGAAATAAACTTCTAACCCCTACTTAAAAAGCAGCAGTTAAATCTCTCAACCAAAAAAAAAAAAAAATGGTTCAGGGCTAAATGATTTTAGTTCAGAATTCTACCAGACTTTCAAAGAAAAGTTGACACAAATACCTCATAGTCTATTCCACGAAATAGAAACAGAAGAAAAAATGCACAATTTATTTTTAGGGTTCAAATAACATCAAGATCCTGATACTCAAACACATGGAGACCCCCCACAAAAAATTATAGACCAATTTCCCCTGTCAACATAGATACAAAAATAATAAAATAATTGAAAATCAAATCCAAGAGCACATCACAAAGACCATCAAAAACAAATGATCATCTCATTAGATGTAGAGAAGGCCTTTGACAAAGTCTAACATCACTTCATCACAGAAGTTCTGGAGAAAGGAAAGGTAGTTTATAGTAAGCATGTAGTCAACAATAAATTAAACAAAGAAAAAGTCAAAGTAATTCCAATAATATCAAGAGGAAGAAGAGAGTTTCTGACTCTTGTGCCTGCTCTTAGGACTCTCTTCTTTCTGTTGGGTTGCCTTGTCCAATGTTGATATGATAGTTACTACTTATCTTATTATATTTTATTTTATCATGTTTAGTAGCTATTTCTCAACATTTTTTGCAGGGGTTGTGGAATTTTTTTAATGAGAGACAGAAAATGAACGAATCCAGAGGAAAGGTCAGGTAGGGACAAACTAGGAGACATAGACAGAGGAGAAACTATAATCAACATATTTACATGAGAAAAAAATCTTTTCAAAAATGGAAAAAAAATGACATTTTTGTGGGGATTGGAGTTGGGTCCATAATTTCTTCTACCCAAATCATTTAAGCATTTTTAGCATAATACCTAACATAGAATAGTTATGCAATATGTATTTGTTCCAATAAACTAGTCCAACACACAAGAAAATTGTTGTCCACAGTTTTTACAATATCACAATATATTGTACTTACATAATGTATACCTTTCACAAATAGAAACAAAACAAGTGAACTCAGAAAATCAATATATATTTATAGATGGAAACATTTTAGAAACTTTGAAAATATTGGCTACTTGTATAGCATTTTAGGAGAAATTTTACTCTCTAGTTTCCCCGTGGTTCATAATAGCTATTTTTCATAAAAAAAACCCATCTTTATATTAATATTTATCTAAGAAAAATTTTCAAAATGTAGTTCTTACCTTTGTAAGTATATATATATATATATACATATATATATGCATTCAATTTGTGTGTGTGTGTTTAATTCCATTTGAATGGTTGTTTCACCAAATGCTACTGGAATGTAGACACTTAACTTCTAGGAAATCCTGAGTACCCACTTCTGTTTTCTAAATGACATGGATATGTTGAAGTTAAATAAGCAAAATCACTTCATCCAAAATAACTGTGAGCGCTCATCCCTCATTAATCTATGGAAATCTTTCCTTCCCTGTGGTACAAACACAACAGCAGGAGGCACCAAGACAAAGCTCAAATACTTTCCATCTTCATTGGGAATCCAAACATAAAGTTAAGAAATTATTTAAGAGTCTGGAAATATGGTTCAGTAGTGATACATGTTTTAATTCTTCCAGAGGACTGCAATCCAGTTCACATCCTTCACTTCTGCTGACTAACAAACTCTTTAATTCTGCCTGCAGTGACTGTAATGTCCTTTGATTTCTGTGGACATATATTTGCACATTTACCCAAACATGCACATAATTTTTTTTCTTTAGCTTTATATATTTTATTTATTTACTTTTTTAAAAAAATACAGTTCTTTTCTCATGTATCCCCTTGCTCTTCCTTCCTTCCCCCTACCAGTCCCTCCTTCTCTACAGCCTCTCTCCTCTCCATCCTCCACATCCCCTCCCCCAAAAGGGCAAGAAGTCCCAAGGTGGATCAACTCAGCATCCACTCCAGGCAGGTCCGATTTCCTCATCATAATGTCATGTCTGGGTTAGGTGTTCCTCAGGGGAGAGTGGGCTCTAAAGTGCCAGTCCACACATAGAAACACAGTCTGATCTCTCCCTTTGAGGCTCTACATATTTTTTCTCGTTTTCTAATTATTAATAAAGTTTCACTTTTTTATCCATGTATCCCCTTGTTCAAATGCCTTTCCCTCTCCCATTTCTACAAGTCACTCTTCTCCCCATATCCTTATCTCCTCCCCAGCAAGGACAGTAGGTCCCAAGGTCCCAAGGTGGTTTAGTTCAGCATCCACTCCAGGCAAATCCACTTTCCTCATCCCCATATCAAGACTGGCTCAAGTGTTCTCTGGAGGGAATGGACTCCAAAGTGCCAGTTCAAGGTGCTTCAGATCCCAAGCTGTTCAGTGTTTGTGGCTTGCAGTTTGGACATGATTTGCTTTTTGTTTAAAGTGCACTAATGAGTGAATACATCCCTTGCTTATCTTTCTGGGATTGTGAAACCTCGCTCATGAGGATATTCTCCATATGCATCCATTTGCCTGCAAATTATAGAATATCATTGTTTCTTACTGCTGAGTAGTACTCCATTGTGTAGATGTACCACAACTTGTTAATCCATTTCTCAGTTGAGGGGCAACTAGGTTGTTTCTAGATTCTTTTTTTCTTTTTTTTTTTCTCTTTCTTTTTTTATATTATAAATAAAGTCACATATCAGTGTATATCTTTATTTAAGGTCTCTTCCCCCTCCCACCCCTCCCAGTCACTCTCTCTTCTCCACATCTCCGCATCTCCTTCCCAGCATGGGCAGGAGGTCCCAAGGTCCCAATATTGCTCAGTTCAGCATCCACTCCTGGCAGATCGAGTTTCCTCACCCCAAACATCAAGACTGAGCACATAATTTTTTAAAAAAGAAATATTTTAAACTCGGTGTAATGGTGCATGCTAGTAGCCTAGGAAAAGGAGGAAGTTATTCTCACTACCTAGTAAGTGGCCAAGCTGAGCTACATGAGACAGTCTCTCAAAAGCAAGTATAACGTATTTAGTCATCACTTCTTTAAATTTAAACTGTATAATTTTTAAGTGTGAAGATAAGAAATTATGTTTAAATACTATTTTTTATATTGTATTAAGTTGAAATTATAAACTAATTATAGAAATGCAATTGGAGCTAATTACTATAAAATCATAAGATTGTTTACTAATAGATATACATGTACCTACAACAGTCAAGGCAATTAAAAATATATCCACAGTCCAGGCAGTGATGTTGCACAACCTTTAATTTCAGCACTCAAGATGTCGAGGCAGGCATATCTCTGTTAGATCAGTCCAGTCTGATATACAAAATAAATTTCAGGACAGTCAGAGCTGGACAAAAAAAAAATCAATCAAACAGATAAACAAACAACCCTGTCTCAAAAACAAACAAACAAAACATACAAACCAAAAGTCAAGACCCATAATGGAAGAACAAGTCACGTTTATTATGTAGAAGTTTATGTTGGATAAAGGCATATTAGCATCAAGCCCAACCTCTGATATTGCAAATTACCCATGAAATGTAGAAATAAATAGATCCATTATCATGATGCACTGCTATGATTTTTTTTTTCCTGGCAGAAGAAAGAAGCCTTGTTTTCTACAGATATATCCTAGTCATGTCCAATAAAAGTATCTAATCCTAGAGTGGAGGGTAATATCAAAGGGCCCAAATTGCTCATGCTGAGCAACATGAAATTCAAGCCTAGCTAGAACATAGGAAGTTTTACAGGGAGGTTAAATGGGACTGGTAAGGTCTGTGTCAATAATAAACCATAAGTCCATCTCCACAACCCCATGAGTTAAAAAAAACAAACAAACAAACAAAAAAAAAGTGGGAACAGAAAATTATTTATTAGGAATTTTCAAAAACAACTTTAAAAATTCAGAGCTTAGAAAAATTAAAAGCTTAGACAAATTTATTTTAAAAAATCAGCAGGCTATAAAAAGAGAAGATAGAAAATGTAATAAAAAACTAGCAGGCTGAATTATGAATGCTAAGACTAAAAAAAATCTAATAAATTTCAAAACAAAAGAAGGAAACATTAGGGAAAGAACTTTTAAAACACATGCTTCAAAAGAGAACAGAAATTTGCAGACAGATTTGTAAAATGAATGCTACAAACCATGGGTAAATAGATCAGAAAGACAACTTTAGTGTGTTTCACAGAACTGAGAAATGTGATCGTATAAAACCTTTAAGGAGAAAGAGAAATCAAAAATGTCCATTCAGGAGAATAAGAGAATAACAGTTTATATTGCTCAATAGCATCCTCTATCCAGCTGTTGATTCCCATTCTAGAATTTGTGAACTAAGCAAATTAATTACAAAGTAGCTAAGCAAAGACTTTAGAGCAACAGTTCTCTATTTCCAAAATTATTTACATTATTATTCATAAGAGTAGTAAAGCTACTTATAAAGTAGCAACAAAAATAACTTTATAGTTGTGGGTTCACTGCAGCATATAGAATTATATTCAAGGTTTGTAGCATCAGGATGATTAAGAACCATTGTTGTAGAGTAATGTGAGACTTTTAACACATTCCTTTTGATGTAGCAGGACATATTAAACTGCTGGAGAACATTCTGCATAGAGTAAAGAAGGAATCAATAAAAGGGAATCTCAAAGAACATAGTGAAGAAAGAGGCATTCTAAGAAGAGATCTGCAGTGTATTGAGCATGCTGCACACCTGAAAGTCTAGACCAGTGGGAATAGTTCCCATTGGATGGTTCTGGGAATACATGTACATGGTTAAAATAGATAAAATCCAGAATTTAAAATTATGTTGAGAAAAATTTACAAGAGAGATGATAAATTAATGACAAATATATTTTTAAAACCCAGCCAAAGCACATAACCACAAAGGACATTCATATGTGCCCTCTGTGTATTGTTCAGGAAGCCGGTCTCTATGCTGTTTTTTTAGAGTTAAGCAGGGTTCTTATAGTTTGATATGATCCCACTTGCCTATTTTTTGCTCTTGTTTTCTGTGTTGAGGTATTCTAAAACTTTCCTTTATTCAAATGTCCTAAAATATATTTTCTGTTTTCAGCCAGTATGTTTGTATTTTAAGGTATTGCATTTAAGTATTTTTCTTTTGAGTTAAATATTTTAACATTGGAAAGATAAGACCAAGGTCCATTCTTTTGAATAAGGATATCAGATTTCACTGGGCCCATTTGCTGAAAATACTGACTTTTGGCCAGATCATGTTCTCCTCTTCCTTGTTGAAAATTAGTTGGCAGCAAATGCATGAATTTACTGACATTTACCTGCCTTTTGTCTTCAGTAGATCATTTCCAGGGTGGTCAAACTGGTTACTACAGGTTTATGCTATGTTCTGGCTATGTCCTTTTTTCTCCCTCTCAAGTTGGCTTTGAAGTTATGAATCAATTCTGAAATTTTTGTAATTATAAAAAGAATGTCATCCATGTTTTGAAAGGAATCATACTGAATCTCTAGACTGGTGTGGGTAATACTAACTTTTTTGTTGTTGTGAGTTTTGTTTTGTCTTTGTTCATTTGTTTATTTTTTTTAGTTTTTTGTTTATTTATTTTACATTCCAACAAAAGTTTCCACTCCCTCCTCTCCCCCAGTCCCTTCCTCACACCTCCTTTACCCCACCCCAGTCTGCTCCTCATCCATTTCTCCTGGATATCAAAAAATATGACATATCAAGTTTCAGTAAAACTAAGCATCTCCCAATGTATTAAAGCAACCTACTATGAGAAGTAGGATCAAAAAGCCTCACCCCAAAAAAGAGTCAAATACAGGCCCTGCTATCAATGCTAGGAGTCCCACAAGAAAACTAAGGTATGCTTCTGTCGCATATATGCAGAGGGCCTAAATGGTGAAGTGTCTGTGAGCATTCACAATCTATGAGCAATCTATGAGCCCAAGTTAGTTGATTCTGTGGTGTTTCTTATAATGTCCATAACCCTTCTGGCTCTTACAATCCTTCCTCTCTCTCTTTAGTAGGATACCCTGAGCTAGGCCTAATGTTTGACTGAGGGACTCTGTATTTGTTATTATCAGTTGCTAAATGCAGCTTTTCTGATGAAAATTGGGTTAGGCACCAATCTATGAGTATAGTAGAATATCATTGGGCATTATTATAAAGACATTGATTTTTCTCCATTCATGTTTGGATCTATCTTAGATTTCAGAGCCATCCAGCCTCTTAGTACTAGTTATGCAGGTAGTGTCAGGGTGATTTTATTCTCATGGCATGTCTCAGGCTGTAACAGTTTTTAGATGCTCACTCCCATAAGTTCTACACTACCCTTACTCCAGCACATCCCATAGGCATGACAAACTGTAGGACAAAAGTCATGTGGCTAGGTTGGTATCCTGATCTCTCCATTGGAAATCTTACCTGGTCACGTGAGATGGCCAGTTCAGGCTAAATATCCCATACTCTAGGGGTCTTAGCTGGGGTCATCAGTCATTATTGTAGAATCCTGTAGGTAGAATTTTTCATTAGGACCATTGGTCAGGTCTGTACCCACGGGCTGGCTCCCAAATAACTACACAGGGACTTAATATTAATTATAAATGCTCAGCTGATACACTAGCCTTGTTACTAACTAGTTCTTTTAACTTAAATTGACCAGTGTCTCTTATCTAACCTTCCATGACATGGCTGATCTTTTTTCAGTGAGGCATGTTCATCTTGCTGCTTTTCTTATGGTCTAGAAACTCCTGAAACTCCTTTCTTTTTCTTCCCCACAATCTCTTTTTGTCTGCAAGTCTTGCATGATCTCTACCTGTTCAGCTATTGACCAGCCAGCTCTTTTATTAACAAAGGAGAGTATTACATATTTACAGTTTACAAAGATAATTCCACATTAGATTCCTGGGATTTTACCTTGCACAAGGTTTTTATTTCACTCTGAAATGCACCCTTCTAGTCCTTTCTTTCAGTACCCACCCTCACTCATTCCCACATGATTCCTCCTGTTCCCATCCCCACATATCTCTAGTCTACCCAAAAATCTTTTCTATTTCCCCTTTTAGAGAGATCCAAGGATCCCCACTTGAAATCCTGTTGTGACCTAGTCTCTGTATAGCTAAACCTAAACCAGGAACTAGGTGAAGCCAGGCAACCACCCTAGTGACACCTTTAATCTTTAGCACCATACCTTGGCAGATTAAGGGTGTGGTCCAGAACAAAAATAGAAGAAAGTGGGTGGAAGATTAAAGTGTGAACAGAAATAGTAATTAAGGGAGCTGGATAGAGTCAATCACCCTAGTGAAGCCTTTAACCATTAAACCAAACCTTGGCAGATTAAAGAAGTATACAGAAACAAAGAAATAGAGGAAACTGGGTGGAAGATTAAAGGTGTGTAGAAACAAAGAAATAGAGACATCTGGGTGGGCCAGCCACCCTACCCAAGCAAAAAGGTAGTCAGAAAGAGTAAAGATAAGAGATATACAGTAGAGACGGATTTTAAAAAGAAAAATAAAACACTTGTAAATGGTTTAGGGTATGTTTAAAATGTATGTTGGCTTGAGAGAGAAAATATAAAAGAAAAAAAGGATAGAAAAAGTCCTTTAAAAAGTAGAGTAAAAAGAAATAGTAATAAGCCATGTAAAAATGGAAAATACAGAGTGTCTAGATACTGTATATTATTTTCTTGTCTTTAAATTTTTTGGTGATAAAGGAAGTAGTAAAAGCTACTAAAAGCCATTTAAATATAAGTGCTGTTGCATTAATCCAACATATATATATATATATATATATATATATATATATTTGGTAAATGAGTTGACATTAAAATTGAAATCCAAAGATATGCTACTTTGGAAAAGAGGCTTTCTTTTTATTTCTACAGAAAAGGAGAAGCTGTGGATTTGTTCCCAGTTAAAGAAAATAATGCTTGATTAAGGAAAGCCACCTAAAATGTCTTCAATGGAAATGGATGACCTAGATGATTCTGCAATTCAGAGCACCTCTGTTGAAGTTTTCTGAGTTCTGCATCCAAAACTGCTTCAAGAAGACTGGCTGAGATGACCCAGCCTTAAAGACTATTTTACTAAAGCCTTGTGCATAATCCTAAATTTTTCTTTTAATCCCCATGGGAGAGTCAATGCCCTCCTTCAGGAGGAAGTAGGCTAGAGAACTATACACACATTCCCAAAAAATGGATTGTGGATGCTTGCATTTGTTTACAGTAGTGGGTATAATTTGTTACAGATAATGAGATAAAAAGAATATTAGATTTGTGGTTTTTCTTGTTTTAAAAAAGAATAGAAGGGGAAGTATATAGGGATTATGCTGTAATATAAATATTTGTCCTGCCTATGTGTTTACTAAAAACCTGATTGGCCAAAGGCACACAGGAAGTGTGGGTGGGTACAAGGCTAAGAAAACTCAGGGACATCTCAGAGCAGACACAGGTGCTAGAGTCACTGGAGCTGTCAGGAGACAGAGGAAATGCTGGTCTGAGAAAAAGTAACAAGCCACTAAGCTGAACAAGATGGTTTGAGTTCAGATGAAGGAGCTAGCGAATTATATGCCTAAGCCATAGGTCAATCAGCATAAAATAATATTAGTGTATATGTGATTACTTGAGGCAAAGTGGGGCTGAGAGTGGGGACCAAACCTCTGATCCTGGCCTGCAAATTCCAGGCCAGAACCATTTACAGCAAGTTTCTCTGAGTCTAAGATGGTTATTCTTTACTTCACAGCTAATTAATATCCACTTACAAGTAAACAATGTTTGGCTTTTGTTGTCTCTGTTTTCTCACTTGGGATAATAGTTTTTTCTAGTTCCATCCATTTGCCTGCAAATTTCATTCTCTCTTTTTTTTTTTTTAAGTTGAGTAATACTACATTCTGTAAATGTACCACATTTTCTTTATCCATGTAGTTGAAGGACATCTAGGTTGTTTTCATATTCTGACTATAAAGCTTGCATGAACATAGTTGAGTAGGTGTCCTAGAGGTATGATTGGAAATATACCCAAGAGTGTTATAGCTGAGTCTTGGGGTAGATCACTTTCCAAATTTAGGAGAAACTGTTCTGTTGATTTTCAAAGTTGCTGTACAAGTTTGCACTCCCAGAAAAAGTGGAGGAGTATTCCTCTTGCTCCATATCCTTAGTGTCATGAGCAGTAGATCACTTGTGGCTTTGATCTTATTCCATTCTGACAGGTGTAAGACATATTCTCAAAGTCATTTTGATTTGTAGTCCCCTGATGGCTAAAGGTGTTGAGCATTTCTTTGATTCTCTTCCACTTGACATTCTTCTATTGAGATTCTCTGTTTAGATCTGAACATCATTTTTATTGAACTATTTGTGTTTTTATATCTAGCTTCTTGAGATCTTTGTATGTTTTGAAAATCAGCCCTCTGTCAGATGTGGAGTTTGCAAAGTTTCTTTGTGTGTGAGTGTGTGTGTGTATGTGTGTTTTGGTTTGTATAGATTTATTAACACATTTGAACCTCAAAAAATTACACAGCAAATATATCATCTCCATATCAAAATAGTACCACTTGCTTATTGTTCAGAACATAATTCCAAATGATACTTTAGATTTCAGCCATTTTTGCTCTAGCAGCACCACAGTTTGGCTATAGATTTTCATTGGATTTTCTCTAATCTGGTCTTTTTTGTAAGGGTGTATCTGTTTTGTTCTTTTTTTAATTAATTAATTTATTTATTATAATTTCACTATTTATTTGTTAAATACAAATGACCACAACTGGGAACACCTAGCTGATATAAAATTATTATCTACTATGCATATTCTATTAGTATCAGTGTAAGGAAAGCTAAAGATCTAAGACATTGATTTTTCCATTCCATAGATTGTCTTTTTGTCTTATTGACAGGGTCCTTTCTCTTATAGGAGCTCAACAATTTCATGAAGCCCTATATATTGTCTATTTTAGTGTCTGTACCATTAATGCATTAAGGAAGTTTTATCCTTGTACCAGTGCATTCAAAACTCTTTTCCACTACCTGTTCTATCAAGTTAGGTGTATCTAGATTCATGATCAGGTGCTTGATTCACTTGGACTGGAGTTTTGTACAGGTGGTAGATATAGATCTATTTTCTTCTACATGCCAACATCCAGTTAGGCCAGCATCATTTGTTGAAGATGCTTTCTTTTTTTTTTTTTTTTTTTTTTTGTTTTTCAGTGTATAATTTTTGGTTTACTTGTCGAAATTAAGATGCCCATAGGTATTTGGATTTACATTTGAGCCTTTCTTTCAATTCCATTAATCCACCTGTCCGTTTGTGTCAAAAACATGCTATTCATATTACTCTAGCTCATCAATTAAGTTTAAAATTAGTGATAGTGATACCTCTGGAAACCCTTTTATTATGCAGGATTGTTTAACATATTCTGGATTTTTTAATATGAAGTTGAGTATTGTTCTCTCAAGGTCTATTAAGAATTGTGTTGACTGAACAGCTTGGGATCAGAAACACCTTGGATTGACTCCTTGGATCCCACTCCCCCTAGAGGAACACCTGACTCAGTCTTGAGGTTGGGGAGAGAAAACTGGATCTGTTAGGAGTGGAGGCTGAACTTAGCAATATTGGGACAGAGGGACCTTGGGCCTGCCAGCTGCCTGCCCAGGAAGGGGATGAGGAGATGTGGAGAAGAGAGAAGGACCTGATGTGGTAGAAGGAGGAAGGGACCTTTAATAAGGGTATACAAGGATAGAAAGTGTGACTTCTTTGTTCATAATTAAAAAAAAAAAAAGAATTGTGTTGAGATTTTGATGGAAATCACATGGAATAGGCAAATAGCTTTTGGTAAGATGTTTTTTGTTTGTTTGTTTGTTTGTTTGTTTTTTTACTATGTTAATCCTACTGATCCTGATACCTTCTCCATATTCATTTTTCAAAGACTTGAAGTTCTTGTCATACTTGAAGGTCTTTCACTTACCTAATTAGAGTTACCCCCAAATACTTTTTATTATTTGTGACTATTGTAAGGGTACTTTCCCCTGATTTCTTTCTCCACCAATTTATCACTTGTCTATAGTTGGACTACTGGTGATTTTCTTTCTTTCTAATATTCTTGTATCCGACCACTTCACTAAAAGTGTTTATCAGCTTTAGAAATTTCCTAGCACAATATTTGTGTTCCTTATGTATGCTAACTTATTATCTACAAATAAAAATGTTTTGAAATCTTACCTTTCAATTTTTATCTATTTGATATCCCTTGATTGTTTTATTGCTTTAGCTAGAACTTCAAGAACTATGTTGAATAGATATGAAGAAAGTGAACAGCTTTGTCTTATTCCTAATTTTAATGGAGTTTATTTTAGAATCTCTACACTTAATTTGATGTTGGTAATTGGCTTGCTGTAGTATGTTTAATTGTATCCCTTTTATCCATGATCTCTACAAGACTCTTATCATGAAAGGGTGTTAGATTTTGTCAAGGGCTTTTTCAACATCTAGTGAGATGTTGAGGTTTTTTCTTTCAGTTTGTTTATATAACAGACTAGTTAACAGATTTTTACATGTTGCACCATCCCTGAAACTGTGGGATGAAACATACTTGTGGGGGTTGATTTTTTTCATTGTGTTCTTGAATTTGGTTTGTGAGTATTTTGTTAGTAAGTTTGCATCAATATTTATGAGAGAAATTGGTCTGTAACTTTCTTTCATTGTACAGTCTTTGTGTGGTTTGGGTATCAGGGTGACTCTGGTCTCAAAAAGAAAAAAATAAAGCGCAAAGTTTCTACTGTTTCTAATTGAGGAGTCCTGTATTAGCTTTTCTTGAATGTCAGGTGGAATTCTGTGGTTAAAAAAGGATTCATTTCGTTGGGGGAAAAAAGCCGCAGCACGGACCAGGTTCCAACAGTCGCCTCGGGCTGCGCCAGGCACAAACCTCCTGGACCCAAAACGGGCAGGGGAAAAAACCTTCTACAACACATTTTCTATTTCCTTGGGCATTATAAGTCTACTTAAATTATCTATCAGGTCTTGATTTAATTTTGGTATGTGGTATCTACCAAGAAGTTTATTCATTACTCTTAGATGCTCCAATTTTTATGTGGTATAGGTTTTGGAAGTATGACCTAAGATTCTCTGAATTTCCTCAGTATCTGTTTTTATGTCCCCTTTTTGTTTTCTGACTTTGTTAATTTGGATATTTTCTCCCTATCTATTAGCTAATTTGAATAAGGGTTTGTTTATCTTGATGGTTTTCTCAAAGAACCAGCTTTTTGTTTTATTGACTCTGTACTGTTCTCTTTGTTTCTTGTTTATTGATTTCAGCCTGCAGTTTGATTATTTACGCCCTCAAATCCTCTTGGGTGTGTTTACTTCTTTTTGTTCTAGATCTTTCAGGTGTGCTGTTAATTCTTTAGTATAAGATCATTTCAAATTGTTTATGAAGGCAATTATTTTATGAACGTTCCTGTTTGCACTGCTTTCTTTGTGTCTCATAAGTTTAGTTGCACTATACAATCATTTTCCTTAAATTATAGGAATTCTTTATTTTCTTTAATTTTTTATGAACCCAGTCATAATTCAGTAGAGTACTGTTCAGTTTACATGAGTTTTTAGGCTTTCTATAGTTTCTTTTGTTATTGAAATCCAGCTTTAAGCTGTAGTAGTCTAATATAATAGTTATTTTAATTTTCTTGTATCTGTTGAAACTTGCCTTTCTATTAAGTATATGATCAATAGTGAAAAAAGTCCCATGAGGTGCTGAGTAGGAAGTAAGTAGAAAGAAAAGAATACTTTTGTGTTTGAGTTAAATTTTCTGTAAAAAATCTGTTATGCCCATTGAGTAATGAGATCTCGCAACAATAGTATTTCTATGTTTAGATTTATCTGGATTAGTGAGAGTACGATATTGGTGAGAGATAGATATTGAGGTCTCTCACTATCAATGTGTTAAGCTTAGTTTCCTTTACAAATATGGATCAGGGCCCTTATGTTTAGGACATAAATGTTGAGAATTAAAATGTCATATTGGTGGAGTTTTTGATTGGTAAATATGAAGTACCCTTCCCTATCTATTTTGACTAATTTTGTGCTAAAGTCTATTATGCTAGATATTACTTTGCTTCTTGTGTCCATTTGCTTGTAAAACCTTTACCCAATCCTTTATTCTGAGGTTATGTTTATCTTTGATGTTGAGGTGCATTGTATGCAGCAGAAGGATCGGTCCTGTTTTCTTCTCTACAAAAACTATTTTGACTGTTTTTCTAGAGCAGATACTGTTTATGACACTCTTTTACCTCAGTGTTTTAGCTAGCAAGTCCAGCACTATGTTAAATAAAAATAGAAAGGGTTGATATCTTTTATATGTGCCTGATTCTACAAAGCTTCAGCTTTTCCAAATTAGAAATAATGTTACATACTGGATTATTCATTTTCAACATATAGTCATATACATATATATATGTATATATTGTTTAGAGATTTTTTTCTGAAATTTTTTATCAAGTGCTTTTTCTGCATTAATTTCTGATCATCATTCTAATTATATGAACTATTTATCACACATTGAGTTTGTGTAGATTCAGTCATCCTTTCAAACTTGTAATAAATCTCAATTTAGAAAGAAGGATAATCTATACTATGCTGCTGAACTCAGTATACTGATGTGGGATGTCTTTTTGTATACTGTGAATATCACTCTTTAATAAAGGGACTGCCTTGGCCTATGGCAGACATCTTAGAAGTAGGTGGAGAAATTAGAACATAGAGAAAGGAAGGTGGAGTCAAAAGAGATATCAACCAGCCACCCAAGAATCCACACATAAAGTAACACAGGTAAGCCATAGGCCACATGGCAAGACCCATTAATGGAAATGGGTTGAATTAAAATGCAGGAGCTAGTTGGCAATATGCCTAAGCCATAGCCAAACAGAATGAAATTAATATAAGCCTTTGTGTAACTATTGGAGCTAGTTTGTCTGGGAGTGCAGATCAGTGGGTCTAGAACACCAGCTGGATGGGTCAGAAACCTCATACTATAGCTTGCTGATGTTTTATTAAGAATTTTTCATTCCTTTGTTCTTTCCTTTCTTGAAAAAAAAAAAAAAAAACATTGTTATTCTAGTATTTGTAGCATGTGAAGCAGCTAATGGCCTGGCTCTCCTAGCTATAATTTCTAATACATATGGAACTGACCATGTACAAAATCTAAACTTACTCCAATGCTAAAAATTACTTTTCCTTCTCTTATACTTCTACCCCTCACTTGATTCTCTAATAATAATTAGTTTTTGTTTTTGCCCATGTTCTTATCTAGTATTGGTGTCACAGTAATTAGATTCAAATAACATGTTCTGAAACGTCTCTGGATCTTTTACTCTTTACATTTTGGCAATACTAATGAGTGGAAGTATCTTTTACTAGACTATTTGTGAGTGTATTCTTATTACTAATTGAATCACAATGTGTGTTTCTCGTCTAAGTTTTCTATATCTTTATCATTCAGTTTCAAAAGTTGTATGTATATAAAAATTTGACCGTTTGTTCTGTGTTACCATATTTGGTGCCATAAATATCTCAAAATTTTTACCACTTGACTCTATGAACTGAAGACTAAGCTTCTAATTCATGGACCTCTAAAGAAAAAAAACATGTTCATATCAATGATCTGCATGTTTCTTGGGCATGCCAATATTTTATATCAAAGGCGGAGTTAAGAAATATACCACAATCAGTTGCCTTTTAAAATAGGACATTTGTGAGACAAAGTGATCTAGAATAAAATAATAAATGTTTTTAAATGAAGAAGATTCTCACTTAGAATTTTCCTTGAAATGTTCCATGACCAAAGCCTATAGATTAGCACTCAAATGTTTACTGCCAAAGGTAATTTGTTGTAAAAAGGTTTTCTCGGCCCATTTGGGGTCTGGGAGTTTTGTATCTGGCACGGCCCGCAGCAGCAGCATTTGGTACCTGGTTCACGCGGCAGCTTTTGTCCCCCAAAGAAATGAATCACATGCTTATATTAACTTAATACTGTTTGGCCCATGTCTTATGCCCATTACTAGCTAGCTCTTTCTTCTTAGATTAACCCATTTCTATTAATCTTCCACCACGTGGCCCACAGTCCGTGGCTCACCTGGATTCCTACATGCTTCTTCTGAGGAGGATGGAGAGTGGCAAACTCCACCCTCCTCCTACCTGGCTGCCTCTGATTCTCCACCCACTTCTACGGTGCCATGCATGGGCCAAACAGTTCTTTATTTACATCATACAGAAAACTTTCTACCACAGTAATTCAAAGATTTTATCTAAATTTTTTTTAATTAATCAAAAAAACATACTTTAGAGACATAATTGTAAGGGCAAGATTACATAAAATAAGTTATAGATCTTTTTCTTGCAAAATCCAAATCATTGGAGCCGCCCAACTATAAAATAAATGCAAAGTACTAAAAAAAGTTTTCTATACCTGAAGTAAATAGGACAGTATTTATCTCTTTACCTTTAACAGTCAAGTAAATACTAAAATATTTATGAAATGCTATTGTCAACACCATCTGTCAGATAACAGGATACATTAATCCTTTGAGACACAAAACAAATTGGTGTGCTTTTCAGTTGACAAAGCCTACCACCAGGAAAGAGCTTCTACATACAACTAGGGTAGAAGCAAGGTGAAGTATAGCAGATTATGTGAGTTAAGGAGACACCAGGTTGTTGGTAGTAATCACAGTTCAAGAGAGACAATTTTGGAGAGGAGGAATGTACAGAAAATGGTGAAGATGTACCCAGCTGAGAAATCTTCAAAAATTAGGCAGAGCATTGATCCGTAGATGCCCAGATAGACAGTAGGTAAGACTAGAAACAGACATGCTCAAAAAAATGAGAAGTGACACTATCCAACACAGACACAGTGTAAATAGTAGTACCTGATTTCATGAATGAATTGGACTATCCAGCATATCTTGTTTGTGTAATGAGAAATAAATATGCCCAGACTAAGCACCATCTTTAATATGCAACTGCAAAATTTAAAGCCTCCAAAGACTCAAGTACTTAGAAATAGCAGTGATCAAGAACATTGTTCTAGAATATTAGCAGAAAAATGAAAATATCACTAATGCTTAAAAGGAAATAATCACAATTATTTGGCTTGCCATCAACAATTTTCATTACAAATCTCAGAAGTAACAGAGCAAACTCACAAATGAAAACATAGGGAATGGTAAATGGTTCATGCCCAGAAAGCTGCCCTATTCTTTTAGCTTTTCCAATTTAGTAGAATATAGGTTTTGAATTGTGACCTAATAATACTCTGGATTCCCTCAGTGTCTATTGTTATGTCCACTTTTTCATTTCTGATTTTGTCAATTCGGATATTCTTTTTCTGCTTTTTGGTTGGTTTGGATAAAGGTTTGTGTATCTTGTTGACTTTCTCAAAAAAAAAATTCTTTGTTTCTTTGTATTCTCTTTGTTTCAATTTTACCAATTTCTGTCCTGATTTTGATTATTTCCTGTCATCTACTTCATCTGGGTAATTTTGTTTCTCTTTGTTTCAGACCTTTCAGCTGTGCTGTTAAGTCTCTTCTTTGAGATTTGTCCAAGTTTTTTTTTTTTTTTTTTTTTTTTTTTTTTTTTTTTTTTTTTTTTTTTTTTTTTTTTTTTTTTTTTTTTTTTTTTTTTTTTTTTTTTTTTTTTTTTTTTTTTTTTTTTTTTTTTTTTTTTTTTTTTTTTTTTTTTTTTTTTTTTTTTTTTTTTTTTTTTTTTTTTTTTTT
>PVIH01019570.1:0-35072 GCA_004025045.1 Sigmodon hispidus | reverse complement strand
CCCTGTCACACTTGTCTCTGTCACACTTGTCTCTGTCACACTTATCTCTGTCACACTTGACCCTGTCACACTTGTCTCTGTTACACTTGATCCTGTCACACTTGTCTGTCACACTTTTCCCTGTCACACTTGTCTCTGTCACACTTATCTCCGTCACACTTGTCTCTGTCACACTTGTCTCTGTCACACTTATCTCTCTATCTGAGTTTGCCTGGAGATGTAAAGTGCTGTAAGGTTTTAAGTCTGACCAGTTTGTTTACTGTGGTGACTTTGGGTGGACCTGAGCCTCAGTCAGACTACACAACTGGTAACTCCTGGAAGAAGGCGATAGCCTTGCTTCTTTTATTTAATGCCATTAAAACTCAAGGCTAAAAATTTCGGAGAAGCTGAATGACCATTTGGGTCCATGTCTGATTGATCTTATGGCTAAAGAATTAGCATTAGTGAGAGACATGTTATTATACCAAGCAATTTATCTCATCTCATATAGAGTCTCCAATAATTCTTTATAAAAAATCTACTAACACAATATATAAAAGAGACCTGGTTAGATAAGTTTCTTAATTATTCCATCTTGCTTCAGGAACAAATCTATTAATTAAATATAACCAAGATGCCAGCCATGACCCTAAAAACTGATTTCCTAAATAACATACAAAACAATCTTTAAAAGCTATTTAACCCCTCCTAGATTCTTACATATACATCATTGGACAGAGTGATGCTTTTAATTCTTCTGTTGTTTAAATGTCTCCTACAACATGTTCACCAGCAAAGAGCAGCCACCAAGATGACCCTTCAGGATTTAATGGCTCTCAAGCACCCAAAACAAATCTCTCCTAAAGAGGTAATAATACATACATAGTGGGGCTGGAGAGATGGCTCAGCGGTTAAGAGCACCATCTGCTCTTCCAGAGGACCCGGGTTCGATTCCCAGCACCCACATGGAAGCTAACAACTGTCTGTAGTTACAGTTCCAGGCAAACATCAAGGCAAATAAAATAAATAAATAAATAAAGTTTAAAAAAAAAAAACTTTAAAAAAACTTTAAAAAAATACATACATAGTTTACTGAAATTCAAAAGGCTACTGCCTAAGCCCACCACCCAGACTGCTCCCCAGGATGGCTGTTCAGAGGCAGATAAGAGCTTGTTTGACAAGTCAACTTAAGACAGGCAAAGTTCAAAATGCTTAACCCTGGCTCCCACTGAGCATGTCCAAAAAAAAAAAAAAGAAAAAGAAAAAGATAAAGAGAAAAGGATGGCTATGTAAAATGTATGGGATTCTAAGAGACCTCCAGATCAGTCCAGCTTCAACCAGTATAAACTGGTGATAACTAGTTCCTTAAAACCTGTGCTCCACACTTCCACATAGTCAACCCTGGGTGGAATCTAGATACAACCAGAGACCACCTCTGAAAGCAGCAGATACCCGCAAATCAAAGCCCTTTCCCCTAGCTGGGGGAAAAAAGTATTTAAGGTCCCTCCCCCCACTTGCTTGTTTTAACCTGTTCCCCAAAGCTGCCTCATTACTTCTGTGCCATCTTGGCCCACTCCCCCAAGAGGAAAAGCAAGACCCTGAGCATAGTGACAACCTAGACTCCTGACCTCAAACCAAGTACCCCCAATATATACAATTCATAACAGCAGCAAAATTACAGTTAAGAAGTAGCAACAAAAATAACCTTATGGTTGGGGGTCACCACAACATGAAGAACTAACTGTATTAAAGGGCTGAACCATTCGGAAGGCTGAGAACCCAGGAGCACCAGCCCAGGGATGGCACCACCCACAATGGGCTGGGTCCTCCCCCATCAATCACTAATTAAGAAAATGCCATACAGGCTTGCCTACAGCCTACTCTTATGGAGGCATTTTCTCTCTGATGACTCCAGCTTGGGTCAAGTTGACAGAAACCTGGCCAGCACAACCGCTAAAGCCCAGTTCTTTAAGATGTAATCCAATACCTGGATTGGAAATGCAGAACCTCATGCTAGTCTCAAAGCGCTTGCATGAGAATCCAGATTTCAGCGATCTGCCTAGGCGATTCAAGTGCACGTTGTCTGAGAAGCCCTGGGCAAGCATTTACTGAGAAAGGTTGCCGGCTCCTTTCAGGCTTATCTCTGGAATCTGCTCTCACCCACACATGTAAAAATGAATGGGTAAAACATGCTGTAGATGGTCGACTTAATTTCAGATTGGACTGATTTTTGCTCTGAATTTTCTTGCCCTAGTAAAAAGGGTACTAATGTCGAGTAGACAGCTAATTGGGACTGAAGATTCTGGTCCCCTTGCTCCCCACTCTACATTTGGGTGGTCCCGACCAGAGCTGTGGCTCTCTCTCCTGAGACAGAGGTTCTGGTCAGCTCATCTGCGTGAGCTCATCTCTAGGCGGCCTGGAGAATAATTCTTCATAATGCCAATAAATGAATGAGACCAAGAGTCCCAGTTCTCAGGAGAAAAACACAGAACAGCAAGTTTCAGTTCCTGTAATGTTCCCTTACTTAAAATGTGGAAACACCCTGGATATTTTTGTGCAGGGATCGGAGGTTAGGGAATGCTTCTCTGGGTGGGTTCCTGAATGAAGTTCGAGAAAGCTGACCTTCCTTGTCAAACATAACTTTACCCTAGACAGATTAGTGAAGATGTGGGGCTTGGAGAGGAAGAGTGCACCTTCTCATTCCGCTCTGGCTGTCAGTACGCTCTGTTAGTCATTTCCAGGAGGTGAGACGTTTCAGTGTAAGCCATCCCCACCCCCATCCCTCACCATTTCCAGGGTTAGGTTGCTCAGTCTGGAGTTTCTTTGTAGAAAAACTCTTCCTGATGGAAAAAACTCGTCCACCTGCCTCGTCAGGGCAACGTGTCCGCCAGCAGCATGAGGAATAGGCAGGATGAATGAAGGAACCAAATTCATGGAAGTTGCTCACAGGACTTTATTTCCTTTTCCCAGGGTCCTTTATCTTTTCCTGTCCTCACAAAACTGCCTTCCCGGAGAAAACCAGAGGTGTGACAGAGGGCTTTCTGTCCAAGCTGATCTATATGAAACAAATTGAAGACTTTCTATAAATTATCTCTGTTCTAAAACTCCAGCCATCCAATCAACAGGTATGATGGGAGAGGATGACCTCCAGTCCTGGGCCTTGAGCAGGTCAGGAAACTCAGGCTGAGGAATGTCATCTTAAGGCCAGAAAGGGGCTCTTGTGACTCAGAAGAGGACCCTCTCTCTGCCACCATGGAGGATGATAGCCGTGAGGTCAAGGAGAGGCAGGCTACTTCCTCTTGTTCTGTGTCTCCAACCTTCCACACAGAACAAAAGTGAGCCTGTGTACATGTGTCTTGGTTTTGTGATTTGCTCCTACTTATGAAGGCTCTCCTGCCTCAGCCTCTCAGGTGCTGGGATGACAGGTGTGCACTAGCAAACTGGCATAGAAAGCTAAGTAGGAACCATTCCAAAATCAAAAAACGTTGCCAGCCTCCATTCTCTAGGACAGAAGTTCTCTCCTGGGCCCTCCTGTGTCTCACTTAGTTGAATAAGCCTAAGTCAAGATTCCTGTGGCCAGCACTGTTCAGATGCTCTGGGGGAGGTCCTCGGACTCCTGGCAGAGATCACAGGGATCACCACAGTGCTTAGATCCAGATGGGCTGGGGCTGACCCAGTTTGCAGTAGCGCTTTTCATATATGCAAGTAACTAGTGCTGGTCCGTCCCCTTTGGTGTAAGAGGAAGATGACCCACCATCCTTATTTACATCCTATGTGGATCCAGAAGGGGATAAGGAATCATGTTTTCTCAGCTCTAAGCTGAAGCACACTCATTTTATTTACCTGCATTTGACATAATGTCACCTCATTCCTTTCTACCAAAACAAGAGATGAATCCTAAGGACAAAAACATTAACTCCCAAGCATCTAAGTGCAATGTTCACAAGTTGTTGACTTACTGTGAAATTGACTCTGGCAAAATCATTCAGTAGAATAAGTACACTACGCTGATGAAAAGATTTCCTCAAGCTTACTATCCTTGAGATTACAGTTAGTAATAAAACAGATGCATGACCTTATGGGTAACAGCCTGAAAACAAGGTATTAGGTAAGTGAGGCAGCTTCCTCTCCTCAATGGTGTCCTTGAACAAGCTGTTCTTGGGTTCTTGCTTCCCCTGTGAAACACAGGATGTTGTAAAATAGCTGTATTTTTTTTTTTTTTTCTTTTTTAAGCACTAGATGCCGGCACTGCCTTTTAGTCTTGGGCAATGTCTACAACAGTCTAGGCAAGAAATAAAATCTCAGAGGTAGGTGACTGTCTGCTAGATGTCAGGACACTACCAGTTCTGAGCCCATGTCTACTCTTGAGGCCTTTCCCAGCTATTTGAAATGAATCCAGAAGCTTCCTCTTGTCCAAACTAAGTTCTAAAGTGACAGCAGGGTTCTGGAAGCCCTTAAATCAAGGAGAGAATGACAACAGAGCCTTCAGTGAGAGGCCAGGTGGCTTGCAGGTACCCTAGCTGAAGGCTGGCATTTGCTGTCACCCTAACAGCATAGCATAGCAGCAGCCTCCCGCCCACACAGGGGTTTCAGGGCTGCTGTGAAGCTTTGCTGGGAGGCTAAGAAGTGAGGAGCTGCTCTCTGAGCTTCCCTACCTGGCTGTGCTCAACCCTTCCCCCACTCAGCCCCCAACCCTCGGGAACAAGCTACTCAGAAAAGCAAACAGCAGGATGATGATGATGTCTGTAAAAATCTGTTTAATAAATATACATCTTAGAAGTACCAAAATAATTACCAACAAAATACACCATATACAACATTTACAAGAGGGTAACACAAACCTCAGTCAGAAGTGACTTAGGCATATAGCACTAGTTCTTACATGTGAGGACACACTGGGGTACAATGGGGTCAGCTACAAGACCTACGGTGATTCGGTCAAAAGCACAATAAATAAAATATGGTCCTTTCATTACAGTCTGGAAAACCACCTCCCAAAATTCCATAAACATGAACTTTAAAAGATATTTTCTTAGAATTCCAATGACCTGTTTCCCCAAATTTCACAAAAATAATAAAACGAAAGCTGAATCACCAAGTCAGATGCCTGGGGAGAGGTCATGTGCAGTGTGGTGGGAAGTATACCCTTTCTTTTCTTTTTTTTTTTTCTTTTTTTTTTTTTTTAGAAAAATAAAACTCTCTTTTTGTACAAATATACAAGTTTGTGTTCTTTTTGACACTTTCCACTCATAATGTCAGACGTTGGCCTCCAAACACACAGTCATCATAGGGCAGCTGGAAGAAGAGGAAAAAGAGCTTATTAAATTCCTAGAACTTTGCCAAGACCCTGGGATGACTGTGGGGCTGCTTCTGCAAATAACTCCCATCCCTGGCCTCTTTCTGCCTCAACCCAAATAGAATAAATTCCCCAGGGCTGCAGTTTGCCTTTATTGATATTCTCTCTCTCTCTCTCTCTCTCTCTCTCTCTCTCTCTCTCTCTCTGCCTAAACTACTGCAGGAGGTATAGTAGAACATGTGCCTATTACCACGTGCTGAGACCTGGGTTCAAGCTCTAGAGTCCTCTCCATACCCTCCCCCTTGCCCAAGGGTAAGCTATTACAAGTCAGAAAGACAAGTTCTTGGGATACTGGTTTTGCAAGCTAAGTCTGAGAAGTTAATTATATTAGGGTCCCTATAGTAAAGAATAGCTCCGGGGACATGAGGTTGATGGAAGCGTGGACCACTCGGGTAGTAGTGAACACTCACCTCATCCTCCGTGAATTCTGACTCTGTGTCGTAGCTCTCTTCATCCTCGCTCTCAGGCAGCATCTGAAGATTTTCCAGGGTTAGCTGGCCCAGCTGCTGCTGTATCCGGGTACTTGGGCGGCCCCAGGTGAGCTGGTAGGGGGAGTAGCCTTGGTAGGTGACTCTATTGACATCAGCCCCACACTTCAACAAGAGTGAAACCAGGTCGGGATTCTGCAGGTCCACTGCGAGGTGAAGGGCTGTCCGGCCATTGCAGGGCTCCTGAAACCAAAAGCAATCAGACATGTTTATGGCCACATCGATACACTTGCTTGCAGTAAGAACAATTCTAAGGGAGCCAAGGAGGCACCTGAGTGGCTCCATCTAGAAGGAAGATGTACTCACTTGAGCATTGACATCAGCACCTAGAGACACCAAGTGCTCCACGATGCCCAGGTAGCCATGGATGGAGGCTAGGTGCAGACACGTGTGGCCTACAGGGATAAGACAAAAAATATAATTACTTGTTCCAATTCTCACACAACTCATGCCCTATTTTGTTATGGGACAACCACAAATTCTTCAATTTTTAAGAACTCAGAATCTGAGCTCTGGTTGAGTATTATTATATAGGCGTCAAAGTGAAATGTAAAAGTCCATATTTGAACTTTTTCTATGTTGAGAGTTTAAGCTCTAGTCTAAACTGAGGGGCCCATCCCTCCCTTCACTGTGTCCTTAGATGGCCCGACAGACTTACCATTGTAGTTGGTGGCCTGCAGGATGGAGTGGAGATGCTGAGGTGTGCAAGTCTGCGTCAGAACTCCTACACTGGGCAGGCAGCCCTGTTCACAGGCAAGATGTAGAGGGGTATTTCCTCGAAAGTCTCGAAGCTCAGGATCACAGCCAGCTTCCAAAAGTGCCTCAGCGATTCCTGGCTGGTTGGTGATCACAGCCAAGTGAAGTGGAGTCTACAGACGCAAGAGGAAACAGAGAGGGGATAAGCCATGGAGCAAACCCATGGTCTTGAGTTTCCTGAACCCCAGACACCTCCTTGCTGTGGATTCTGCTCCTTCCTGAAGGCTACAGATCAGGCAAACATGGAGCCCCAGGTCATAAAGACCTCCCCAAACCCAAGGGATTTTCTTCAAGCTCTCAGACGTTGGCTAATTTGAATGTAAAAATCCAGAGCAGATAAGGGCTCAGTGACTATGAATTTAGAAACGCTTTGGGGGCCACTGTGCTAGATGGTACCAGGTCAAGGAGGGCAGAGCTGTGCAAACGCGCACCTGCTGCAGGTTGTTCTGGAAGTTGAGGAAGGCCAGGTCTCCCTTCACCTGACGAATCACTTCCATGGTCAGAGTCTTCTCTTCGTGGATGATCGCCAAGTGCAGGAACCTGAAGGATGACAGGGAAAACCCCCCAAGGGGTGGTGAGGGCGCTGCGTGGGGCCCCCGGAGGCGCGGGCTGCGGGGGATTGCGCAAGGCCGGGGTTTCTGGAGGCCGCGGCCGCGGTGTTTTCCGCGAGGTTATTATGAGCTGAGTGTTCCTGGCAGGGGCCCAGGGACTTTCCGTGCCCCACCCCCTCCGGGCGGGCGCCGGCCAGACCGGCCCGCCCTCCGCCGCCCCTCCGCCGCCCGGAACGCCCTGTACTTCCCCTCGCCGCCGCGGCTGCGCGCAAAACTCAGCCGGGCTCGGCCTGCGCGCGTCCCCGCGGCCGCCCCGCCCCGCCCCCCACCCGCGGGCCTGCGCTCGGCTCCCCGGGCTCCCGGGATGGGGGTGGGGAGGCCCAGGCGCTCGCACCCCGCCGGCCCCGCCGTGCAAAGCCCGGAGCGATCCGCAGCCCACACCCCCCACGCGCGATCCCTCCGCCCGTGCTCGCCCGGCACTTACGAGTCTCCGTCCTCCGTGAGCTGCTGCTTCCAAGGCTCGGCAGCCAGCGGCACCTCCTGCGGCTGCAGGCGGATCTCCTGCAGCTCCTTCACCATCTGTTCGTACTCCTCGTCCTTCATAGAGTCCAGGCCGCTGTCGTGCCGATCGTCCATCAACCGTTCCTTTTTGAGACCATCCCGCGGACCCTCCATGGCCCAGTCGTGGCCGTGGCCGGCTGGCTGAAACATGGCTGCGCTGGGGGCTGCGCGGGGCTGTGCGAGCGATGCGAGCTGTGCGAGCTGTGCGAGCTGCTGGCGGCGAGTTCCGACTGTTGTGGGCTCGGCAGCGCCGGCGCCCTATAAACGCTGGCAGGGGATTTCTCAGGGGCGGGGTCAAGCGCGGGGAATTTCCAAGCCAGTCAGACGAGAAAAAGAACTGGCTCGTCCCCGATCGAGAAGCCTAAACCCAGGGCCGGGGTTCATCGGAGAAACTCCCTGCGATGAGCCACTTGGGGTCATGTACGGGGAACTTTTTGATGAGCCCTGAGTGGCTGGAAAGTCCTCCCGAGCAGGCCCCCTCCCTCTAGGTACTTCCCTGCAGCCCGCACTCAGTAACCCCAGACCTCTGCAAGAGCCCTTCTCTCCCTGGGGTTTCCCACCGTCCATCCGAGGCGAGGGTCCTGAGCTGCTGAGATTCCCAAGGACGCAGACCTGCTGCACCGTTCCTCTTAGCGATGTGCTAATTTGCAGGTCCTTTCCGGTGCTTGATCTTTTTGAAAACCCGAGAGTGGAAATGCTGGCTGGCTGCAGGGATTCGCTTCTCTTAAGTTTCTTCGAGGAAGGGCGTATGAGGAGTTCTAGGCCGGCTGTGTTTTTACTTATTCCGGGCTCTTGGCAGTGCAGGGGCATTGGGCTGTCCCTCACCCCCACCCCTTTGAAGATGGCACACTTTGGCATTAAGAACACCCAAGCTCCTGGAGAACCCCTAGATTATTTCTTAGGGGTCCATACTCTAGTATGGGGAAGGGCAAACTCTAGCTCTGTATGGGGGGTTAGGGTTAGGGTGCTAAATAGGAACCACTCCCTCCCCCCCAGGTGTCAGTCTTTGTAGTAGAAGTTGCAGTTTCCTAGCAACAGTAACTGTTGAGTACTTGTGTCAGACTTACCTCTTGCTGCAGAGAATGGAGCCTAAACTTATTGTGAGTGGTTTAGTGCTTTAGCCAAGGCTGGCCCTTACTTAAATATAGCTAAGAAAGTAGCTTCCAGGCATCCTGTGGGAGGCTCACAGCAGTCCTCACACCGGCCACATCTGAACCCTGTGGGCTCTATATCAGCTTCCTTGCTCCAGGGAATGCAGCATTATGGAAGGATTTGGGCCTGGGATCCTCTAGTTTCTCTCCCTTCCCCACCTACGAGCCTGCAATTCATCAGCCACTTCTAGAATTAGCTCAGGAAAAGTACTGCAACTTGGATCAGAGATTGTCAGAAACAGACCCAAGAGACCTCTATAGATTGGTGAGATTTGAATGATCTTTCCAATTCTCCCTGTCTTTATAAACTTGCCCCTCCCCCCTTGCCCCCCAGTATATGGATGAAAAGGCACCGGGGAAAGATGTAAAATATAGGAAAACCCAAAAACATTCCAGATAGTAAGGATCATACGTTAAAATGAAAACTTCCCCAGTGAATGCTCTTCATCAACCTTGGATGCTTGATCTACACATACGCAATTTTCGAGGCAAAGTGCGACTGATTGTAAGAGATCTCAAATCCCGCCTCCATCTTTCATTAAATACATTAGTTGGAGAGGCCACTTACCTTTGTGAGTGTGTGTGTTATGTTCGTTTTTATGATAGTGGGATTGGTGAGGTGATTTGAGGCAGGGTTTACATTGTAGAGCTGGTTGATCTAAAGCTCACTATGTTGTCGAGGTTAACCTCATACTGTTAGTAAGACTGCCGCCTTACCTTCCCCCAAGTGCTAGGACTGCAGCTGTGGGCCATCAATCCCAGCATATCTGAGATGCTGCTTTGTGGCTTCACAATTGTATCATTTGTCTACAGATACTTGCCTCACTCTGCTTTGGAAGTATGAGCATGGACTTTTGGAAATATCACAGTATAAAATTTTTGGAGGAACCCCAGCCCTTTATGCATCACACTGTTAGTTCTCAGAAGTAATATTGTAAGCTAGGTATTGTTCCCATTTTCCTGAAAAGAAAGACAAAATACCTAGAAATTTACCCAGGCACCCAATGGTAATTTGTCTAATTTTTACCACAATATAGTAATCATTTTGCTAACGTAGATGTCATGTTAACACTTAGAAACACCTTGCAAAAAATGAGACCAAATAGAGTGAGTGCAGTTTGGAATATACTCAAAGTATTCAGCTGAGTTCGGGGATAATATGGGCAATATAAGACCCTGTCTCAAAAAGCGCCCCCCCCAAAGTATTTTCTCATTCACCTGAGATGTAAAGTAGAGGAGACATGTTTTTCCTCCTGCACAGTAGTTCTTTAAAAATGCTAGCAGGAGCTGGGTAGTGGTGATAGTATCGACAGTGGCACACGCCTTTAATCTCAGCACTTGGGAGCCAGAGGCAAGCTGATCTCCAAATTGGAGGCCAGCTTGGTCTGCAAAGTGATTTCCAGGACAACCAGATACACAGAGAAACCCTGCCTCAAAAAACAAAAGGGAAAAAATGCATAGAGGGGTTGGAGCAATGGCTCAGCTCAGCTCAGAGCACTGGCTGCTCTTCCAGAGGACCCAAGTTTGATTCCTAGCACCCACAAAGTGGCTTGTGACAGTCTGTAACTCTAGTTCTAGGGGATCCAACACCTTTGGGCATCAGGCAATGAATGTGGTGCACATACATATATGCAGGCAAAACATTCATACACAAATTTTTCTAAATAATAAAAATTTCAACAATGTATCCTATTTTAATGTTTAATTTTAAACAATGTATCCTAAAATTTAAATTTTAATACATTATTTTATACAATGTATCCTAAATTAAATTTGGAAAAAATTTTAGCAAAATGTGAATTCAAAGCCTCACTTATAAGAGGTACATCAGGATTTGGGGCTGCAAAATAAAGTTGAAGGCGGATGTGTGTTTGTGTCCTTGGAGATTTGCTGTGCCCATCATCTGCGACCTCCGTATTGTTTAGGGTGACACCTAGCGGTAGGAGTCAGCCCTGGTCTTTCTGGGTTGTGGCAAAACCCTTTGAAAATCTGGGAGGAGCTAATTCTGGATGACTTGTCCCTCCCTGGGAATTCCCAAGGGCGTACCTTTTGTTTACCTGCAGCCCCGGGAGATGTGTTGAATAAAGTGAGCCGACAGGTATTCCCCCATCCCGCACAGATCAGTCTACTTAAGTCAACAAACATCACAACTTGGGAAAAGAATATCAGAATCATAAGCAGGTTTGCGTGCGAACATACAAAAAGGAAGATACTAGACTATGAAAGTGCTTTTTAAAAATGTTGTTGCTTGGGGCCGGAGAGATGGCTCAAAGGTTAAGAGCACTGACTTTTTCCAGAGGTCCTGAGTTCAGTTCCCAGCAACCACATGATGGCTCACATGTATGATGACATCTGGTACCCACTTCTTCTGTATATACTGTATACATAATAAATACATCTTTAAAAAAAATTGGTGCTTTAAGAGGATGCGGAGCAAGGGGAACACTCCTCCATTGTTGGTGGGAGTGTAAGCTTTTTCAGCCACTTTGGAATGCAGTATGGCGGTTTCTCAGAAAATTGAGAATCAGTCTCCCCAAGGACCCAGCAATACCACTTCTGGGTGTATACCCTAAAGATGCACAGTCACACTCCAAAGGCATTAGCTCAACTATGTTCATAGCAGCGTTATTTGTAATAGCAAGAATCTGGAAACAACCTAGATGTCCCTCAACTGAAGAATGGATTAACAAACTGTGGTACATCTACACAGTGGAATATTACTCAGCAGTAAGAAAAAATGATATCCTAAAATTTGCAGGCAAATGGATGGACTTGGAGAATATCCTACTGAGTGAGGTATCACAAACTCAGAAAGATAAACAGGGGATGTACTCACTCATTAGTGGACTCTAAACAAACAAACAAATAAACAAGAAAAAAGCAATAATGCCCAAGCTGCAAACTACAACCACTGAATAGCTTGGGATCAGAAACACCCTGGACTGACCCTTGGGATCCCACTCCCACTAAAGGAACACCTGACTCACTCTTGAGGTTGGGGGGAGAAAACTGGATCTGCCAGGAGTGGAGACTGAACTAAGCAATATTGGGACAGTGGGACCTTGGGACTGTCTGCAGCCTGCCCAGGAAGGGGATGGGGAGTTGTGGAGAAGAAAGAATGACCTGATGTGGTGAGAGAGGGAAGGGACCTTGAATAAGGATATACAGGATAGAAAGTGTGACTTCTTTGTTCATAATAATAATAATAATAGTAAAAGGAAAAAATTGGTGCTTTAAATAACTACTTTTTTTTTTTTTTTTTTGAGACAAGTCTGACTAAGGGACTGTACTGGGCTCTAGCCTTGATTCTCTTGCCCCAGCCTCCTGGGTGCTAGAATTGCAATTGTATGCCACTAAGCCCAGCCCTGGCTCCCAGTGCATACAGTACTGGGAAATGACCCCAGGATCCCTTGCAAAGATGATAAACATACTTTACCACTGAACTAAACCTCAATCTTTTTAATGCAGAATGCCAAAATAATAAGCTGTATCTTAGTGCTTTAGGCCAGAATGCAGCCTCAGGAAACGGGTGACATCCTGGGACATGTAGACTGAGCATCTCCATAGGGAAGGGGCATTTTCAAGGCAGAAGAGACTTTCTGAGTCTTCTTGGATGAGGCTAAACCTTTCACCTTCATGGAGCTTTTTACAAGTTCAAACAGGTGCTCCAATCTGCTCCCTCCAAACTATGAACAGGCTGTTTGTGTCATTTGGCCAATCAATCCTAAACTGTTTTGTCCTCAGACACTGGAACTCCTGAATGAGACTAGCCATCCCTAGCACAGCTGGGCTGTGGGACAGAGGCGCAGGCAGCCTAAAGGGCAAGCATGGTGGGCATGCTCTACAGCCAGCCATGCTGTGACAGTGTGAATCGGTGTGAATGCAAATCTGCTTTCTGTGTCTAACCCAGACTTCTGTGGTGGCTAGCATCCGCTCTGTCAGACCCTGGAAACCCCACCCCACCCCCACCCTACCCACCCCATCCCGAGCTGTGGATTTTTTCCCACAGAAATGCAGCTGTCAGGACTTCCATTTGTACCGAGATAAAAATAAACAGTCAAAGCTCCGCGCGCTTCCTTCAAATCCCACATTGTAACAGAGATCAAAGCCTTGGAGAGTGTCAGCAGAGAGCCAGGCAGCTCTCACAGGAGGGTCCGGAGGAAGCGGTGGGTCCCAGCAGCCTGTCCCTTCCTTACTTCCCTCCCTTTGAGGTCAGGCCTCGTTGCTCTGATGTAGTACTGGGTGTTCAGTTCTCTTCTGTTGGTTAATGGAAGAAAAAAAGTGAATATTGATGTGGAGTTTTTCAGTTTTAAGACATCATCAAAGGCAGGCCTAGTAGCATGAGCTTGTAATTCCAGCTACTCAAGAGGCCCAATGCAGGAAGATCAAGAGTTCAAGACCTGCTTGAACTACTGCAGAGTTCAAGGCCACCCTGGACTAGAGAGACTCTGTACCAAAGTAATAAGTAAAAAGGGGCCTGGGAATATAATGCACTGGCCTATAGTGTATAATAATTCAAAATTATGAAAGCTGACGCTGATTTAATCTCAGCACTCAGAAGTAGAGGCAGGCAGATCTCTGAGTTTGAGGCTAGCCTGGTCTGCAGAGTGAATTCCTGAACAGTCAGGGATACACAGAGAAACCTTGTCTCTAAAACCCAAAAAGGAAATAAATAAAATGGTCCTAGCTCTGGGTGGGGGAAGTGGATACAGAGTCGCACTCCAACTAAGAAGCTGTTTGCAATTGATAGCTGCAGGCAAACGGAAAATCAGTTTTCTCAGTGGAGTGTCACTGGTAAATTAACTACATTCCAGGGCAGCAGTAGTTGGTCAACACAAAACACACTCTGTGCTTTTTTTTTTTTTTTTTTTAATCTTTATTGTTATTATATGTGTTTGGGTGTTTTGCCGGAAAGTATGTCTGCACATATGTGTATGCAGTGCCTACAGAGCCCAGAAGAGGGCATCAGATCCCCTCTGGGACTGGAGTTAGAGATGGCTGAGATTCCTCTGTGGCAGCCGGGATGGAGCTTGGGTTCTCTGGAAGAGCAACCACTACTCCTAACTTCTGAGTCCTCCTCTCCAGTCCCCATATTTTTGTTTTGTTGTTATTTGTGTGTGAGAACTTTGTTTCATTTTATTTTGGCATTTTTGTCTTATTGGGTTTTTGTCATTTTTCACTGAGAGAAAGAATATATGTTTCATTGAAATAATATATACATATTTATATGTTTATTGAGACAGGATTTCTCTGTGTAGCCTTGGCTGTCCTGAAACTTGCTCCATAGACCAGGCTGGGCTTGAACTCACAGAAATCTGCCTGCTTCTGCCTCCCAGGAGCTGGGAGTAAAGGTGTGTGCTGCCATATGAATTCCTACAAACAGAGTGAAATGCCTCTATGCTGTCTGGTATGTGTTGTTTCCTTTAATAGAGAAATCTCCTAACTCCACTTGTAGGGTGGTGCCTTCCAGCCCGCAGTGTGGATGGCAATTGTCCCAAGTCTTCTTCTCTAGGGACCTTTTTATTCTAACCATTCCCTTAGGAGTGCAGTAGATCAAGTGTAGCTTTAATTTGTTTGTCTGTAATAACTAATAGAGCAAAATACCTTTTTATAGGCTTTATTTGCTACTTGGATATCCTCTTAGACAGTTGCATACATATATATGATGTGATGTAATTATATACAAAAAAATAAAAACCAAACAACATGCATATCTGCATCTTTTGTCTATGTTAGTGCACAGGCCCCGAGTTAGCCTCTTTATTTAGTAACGAAATGTGAATGGTTGTTTGGGGGAGACTAACTTTTCTCTCTTTTCTGTCTGTCTGTCTGTCTGTCTGTCTGTCTGTCTGTCTGTCTCTCTCTCCATTTAGAACTTGCAAGGCTGCTCCTGGCAGGCCAGGCAAGGTTAGAACTAAAGACTCTGAACCCTGAAAAGTATTGTCCCTTCCTCAAAATAGCTTCTAAATCCTGCATTTTAAACACGACAAGTCCAACATTTATTCTGATTTTTTTTCTCAAGATTGCTGGCATCTATTTAAAGTCTCAGCAAATGCTGGGCGGCTTCTGCTCGCTGGGGAAATTGCTGCAGGGATGGGAGGACCCTGCAGTGTCAGCTCCGGCCAGAACTGGTTCTGTTCTGTGCTTGTTGTCGGTCACTAGGCGACAGGTCCAGGTGTGTAGGATGGTTCATCCTTGTTGTGTTCCAGGAGTGCTGGGGTCAGGAATGCCCTGGAGGCTTCGCAGCACGAGGCTTCCTCACGTGCTGGGGCCTCTGTGTTGTCGGGTGTAAATTCATCCTGAGGTTAGTCAGGGGAGGAGGAGGAAGAGGCTGAGAAGGTAGGTGGATCCTACGAAGAGCCTGGTACTGTCAGGTGGTATGGAGTCCCTGCATAACTAGGAGAGGAGCCGTGGTTTCTTCCCGGCTCCCAGGTCATAAACCCCGCCCACCGCCAGGAACCCGGGAATCTAAGCCCCGCCCCTCAGGCTTTGAGTTTGGGGGATGGTTTGCACAAAGAGAAATGGGACGAGGTGGCTTCAGACTGCAGAGTAAGGCGACCTTGACCTCAGCACGTTCCTGTGAGCCGCTCCCCTTCCACACTGTTTGCTGAAGCTGGTCTTCCCACGGCTGGGGTAAGCAGTGGTCTTGTCTCCAAGGCTACTGTGGGGAGGGACACCTGTAAAAAATAGAGTCTGAAAGTAATTTTTACACACTCCAGGAACCAGGAGACAGAATAACCAGGCTGGCCCCAGACTCACAGCAATCCCCCTGTCTCAGTTTTCTAAGTGCTTGGGTTAAGGTATGAACCACATGACCAGCTCATCTTCTCTGTTTTAAAGAGTCATCGCTGGAAGATATGAGCAAGGAGGGCATTCGTTGGCCTGGAATGTTTATCTGTTGCTGTGCCCCAGCTGTTGGAGTTCCCTCTAGATAAGTCATTTAGCTTAGCTCGGGGATGCTCATCGTTTCCTATAGACTAGGGATGCGTCTACACCGAAGTTCAGTGAATACTTTTTATTAAACCATTGGCATTTTCAGGAAGTGAAGCGAATTGTGGTGTCATTAAGTCCCTTGATGTTAACATTTGAAAATGAATCAAATTTGCCAGACTTGGAGAAACAGGATACAAGGTCTGAAACTCCAAGGGGTCATGAAGAATCTGGGTGAGGTTGTCAGCATGGACATGGATCTTGGTAAATAATCGTTGTGAATGTGATTTGTGAGGAGAGCAGGGAAGACAGGCAGAATCCGGTTCTCATGCTGCTTCTGTCATTTTGAAGGAGTCAGGTCCAACCTCAGGTTGCAGGATGTCTGGAGAGCAGAAAGCTGGACTTGGGGACTGGGATCTTGGGGGACACAGGAGGAAGACATTTACACACGAAGCAGAATTATGGCTTACCAGTGAAGGCAGAGAGCCAGGGGGAAATTCGGTCTCCGAGAGGCGTGCAATGTACATGCTGCTGTCTGCAGCAACATCTTCTGGTCATTTTGGGAATAACTTCTTTGAGGACTGGTAGTGGTTAGGGAACCACTGGGTGAAGGATGCGCGCTGAAGTTGGATATCTAGTTGAGTGAAAGTGCGGCATTTATCACAAACCCAAGAAACGACCTCGTTCTGCTCAGTTCTGCTCGGGATAGTCACTCCTGAAGTTTGTAACCATCATCTCAGGCCACTGACTATTTTGAAATGGCACTCAACACCATCCTTATTTATTTCCATTTCTCTGCATGACAGGGTTGTCGATTTGTAGTCCAGACTTCCCTAGAACTTGTGATTCCCTTGCTACATACAGCCTGCCAGATGCCGGAATTACAGCACTTGGGCCAGCATTTGGGACTACGGGAACGAGTTACCATGCCTACGTCGTATTGGTTCGTTTTTGATTTTGTTGAGTAAGGGTCTATTTCTGTTGATCAAGTTGGTCTGGAACCCCAGGCTGGCCCCAGATTCACAGCAATCCTCCTGTCTCAGTTTTCTAAGTGCTTGGGTTAAGATATGAACCACATGACCAGCTCATTTCCTCTATTTTAAAGGAATTTGAGGCTCAGAAAGTTGAGAATTAACAGACTTAGCTAAGAGATCTAAGGTCCTCACACGCCTTGCCTATGTTTTTTTTCCAGAACCTGTAGAAGCTGATTTTGTTGTTGTTTTATTTTATTTATTTGTTTCTTTATTTTCTTTCTGAGTCTCACTGTATAACGCTGGCTGGCACTATGTAGATCAGGCTCACTTCAAACTCATAGAGAACCACCTGGCATTACTTCCCCTACCCTGAGCGCTGTGATAAAAGGGTCCAGCCTCTATACTCCAGTTACAATGTCCTTTGTCCTTCTTTCTTATATCAAAGGTATTTTTATTTATTTATTTATTTATTTTTGAGGCAAGGTTTCTCAGTGTAGTCCTGGAACACACTCTGTGGACCAGGCTGCCTTCAAACTTGGAGATTCCCTCCCTCTGCCCCTCAGTGCTGAGATTAAAGGCATGTGCCACACTAGGCATATATATATATATATATATATATATATTTTATCATTTTAAAAATCAGTTTTCTTGTGTAAACATTACACCTGTATGTGGTTTAAAAACCTAAGCTGGTGTGGTTGGGGACTGGTAGAATGACTATCTAGCATGCACAGATTCCTGGGGCTGATCCCTAGCATGGAATAAAATCAGATGTTATGGTGCACAGGTATAACTTACCCAGCACATGGGCTGCAGAGGCTGAATAATCAGAAGTTCAAGGCCATCATCATCTACATAGTGAACTGAAGGCCAGCTTTGGGATGTCTGAGAACCTGTCTTAAACTTAATGGATTATTAGGTGGTACAAGAAAGTTGCAATTATACAGCGGAAGTATTTGGGCTGGCAGTGGACTTCGTGGTAGGCCACTTGTTTAGCATGCAAGGTCCTGGGTTCAATTTCTAGCATTCTAAGAAAATAGAAATGCATTTCTAATGCACATTTTCTTTCTTTCTTTCTTTCTTTTTTTTTTTTTAAAGATTTTATTTATTTATTATGCATACAGTTTTACAGAAGAGGGTGCCAGACCTCATCATAGATGGTTGTGAGCCACCATGTGGTTTTGCTGGGAATTGAACTCAGGTCCTCTGGAAAAACAGTCAGTGCTCTTAACCTCTGAGCCATCTCTCCAGCCCCTCTAATGCACATTTTCATCTTATCATTTTCTGGACAATAGCTTGTGGTGAACTGCATCAGTCAGGAACAGTGTGCCTTCCTTAGCCAGCACCCACAGCTCTCCAAGGCTTAGCTACTGACTAAGCAGGGCTTAGCTCCCTAGCACCAACCCTGGGGCCCAGCTCTGGCCTTACACAGGACTAAGTGCAAAAGCCACCTCAGCTTCCTTCCAGGGCCTTCCCAAGACCCCTGCCCTGCTGTGCAGGAGTGTGCGGCCCTCTTCCAGGTCCTCTAGATCCTTAAGTCTGTCTTGTACATCCGGCCCACATTGCCCTGGGCAGCTTAGTTACATTCTGTGAGCTATTTTAACTCCACATCAGGTACTTCAGGATGTAGAGTGGGTTCCGTTGGGTAGGGAGAATGTTCCGAAGGCCTGGATATCTCTTCTCTCTTTGTGTCTGTCATGAGTCTTCCTCGACTATCTTCTGTCATCCAGCCAACTCTCCATCTTCTCCAGGAAGTCATCTGGTCTGCTCTCACCAGGGCCGTCTTCCCCTGGAAACAGATAACTTAAGAATGAGCGCTAATCAATGCCCCCTGGAGCCCAGCCCATCCTATTGTAAAAGTTAGTAAAAGATACCAGAGCAGTGATTCTGAACCTGTGAGTCCAGAGCCCTTTGGGGATCAAATGACTTTCATAGGGGTTGGATATCAGTTATCCTTCATACCAGATGTTTACATTATGATCCGTAACAGTAGCAAAATTACAGCTATGAAGTAGCAACAAAAATAATTTTATGGCTAGGGAGTCGCCACAACATGAGGGACTGTATGAAAGGGCCACAGCATTAGGAAGGCTGAGAACACCTGAGGCCTGTTAGCCCCTCCCACACTCTTCTATGGCTCACCTCCTAAGCAGAGCCCAGGGTCAGGGAGACTCCTTGGGGCCTTAAGGTGGTGTCTCTTCTTGCCACTTCCCAGGTGAAGAGACAAATGGACCTGGAGAGATGGCTCCAAGGTTAAGAGTGTTAGTATTTTGCACGTGAAAGAACTTGCCAGCCAAGGGAGCCGCCATATTAGGTTTATTAAGGAATGGGTGGTGGGAGGGGAAGGAGGGGTAGGAGGCAGAGAGGAAGAGAAAAGAGGGAGTCTCTCACATGGTTGGGGCTTTTAAAGGTAGACATGCCTTAAAGCTAAAGGTCAGAGGCTCTTTGGAGCCCCTGCAGGCGGGGGCGTGGCTGCAGCATCGCAACACCTAACAACACTTGTGGCTTTACAATTCCTAGCACCTTGGCAGCTCACAACCATCCCCAACTCCACTTCCGGGGCATGTGGTGCCCTCTTCCGGCCTCTATCAGCACCAATCACACAAATGGTACACATACATACACGCAGACAAAACATACATACACATAAAATAAGTAAAATTAAACTCTGCTTTAAAGAAACCAGAAAATAGTTTATTCTGAGCCAAATATAAGAGCAAGGCATAGCTCAGGGGTAGGCCATTTGTCTAACAAGCATGGCTCAGCCCCTAGTACTGCCAGACAAATACATAATTATTATTGAAATATGAATGACCATAGCTAAGGAACACAGCCAAATAACACCATCACCATGGAAATGGTTGCCTGAACTTTTTTTAGTCGCAGAAAAGAAATCTGTGAATGAGTGTTTTTAAAGCACATGTATGGAGTCTTTAGGTAGGGGTTATAGCAAGGCAGGCAGAACCAGGGGACCTAAATCTTGCCCTTCAAACATTCCTAGCTTTATAGTGGGTGGAGCCGAGGGCTGTCAGCCTTAGTGACATTTTCCAAAGGTTTGTGTAAAAGCCAGGAGGAGCCTGGAGTTATATAGCTCAGAGACCTGCCTAGCCCTCTAGGGCCTTGGGTTCAATTTCTAATACTGAACAGAAAAGGAAAAGCCAGGAAGATGTTATGCCGGATGCAGAATTGATGGCAAATGGCTATTAAAAGGATCTAGAGATAGCTCAGGATGATAATGGCTCTGGACTGAGTCTCTCCATTTTTCAATGACCTCAGTCAAGGTCAGGGAGTCAGCAGGATTTTGAATACAGGTGCAGCTGCCTCAGTGAACTTCAGTTTACAGGGAGAAGCTCTATTTATTTTATAATTAATAAATTGAATGTTTACATTTTAGATAGATTCTTGTTATATAGCCCAGGCTGGCCCCAAACTCAGGATTCTCTCCCTTCAACCTCCCTCATGCTGGGGTTACAGGCATGCACTGCTGTGTCTGGGGTTACAGGCATGCACTGCTGTGTCTGGGGTTACAGGCATGCACTGCTGTGTCTGGGGTTACAGGCATGCACTGCTGTGTCTGGGGTTACAGGCATGCACTGCTGTGTCTGGGGTTACAGGCATGCACTGCTGTGTCTGGGGTTGCAGGCATGCACTGCTGTGTCTGGGGTTGCAGGCATGCACTGCTGTGTCTGGGGTTGCAGGCATGCACTGCTGTGTCTGGGTTACAGGCATGCACTGCTGTGTCTGGGGTTACAGGCATGCACTGCTGTGTCTGGGGTTACAGGCATGCACTGCTGTGTCTGGGGTTACAGGCATGCACTGCTGTGTCTGGGGTTGCAGGCATGCACTGCTGTGTCTGGGGTTGCAGGCATGCACTGCTGTGTCTGGGGTTGCAGGCATGCACTGCTGTGTCTGGGGTTACAGGCATGCACTGCTGTGTCTGGCTGGCAGAGGTTCTTCTTAAGTGAGTCTTCTGTGACAAATGCTTTTGAGGATATAGCACACTGGGAAGGAGGGGACAGAAGTCAGATTTGGTTGGTGGCGAGAGGGCATGAGGCAAGTCTTGGCATAGTCACAGCTCCCGTCACAGACCACGTACACCCACCAGTGAAGTCCACCATCTAGCCTTCCAAGCACTTGTTGATGCTTTAAGAAGCAGGAACATTTCTAACACAGACTACCAGGCCTCAGCGCTTTGACCTGATTTAAAAGTACACAGAGCAAAATGCAATTAAAATTCCAAGTGAGAAGCCTGTTGGTATATGAACTGTGTTGGGCTTCTGATTAGATAATATCTACCACAGTTTGTTTCCTAGATAGGTTTCCTGGCAGAGGAAATCCCAGAGAAAAGCTGAGGCTCTCTGATCACAACCATTCATAGGATTTCTGGCGAACACCCCCGGACCCCTTTATGAAAGTGCTAATGCAGCTACAGATTCGGAGCCTCTCAGTGTGGCTTGTCCACTGCAAGCCCCAATCCTCCCAGCCCTCAGCTTCAGGTCTAGCAGTCTGTGGGGGCTGCCCTGGGTGACTCATATCAGTAAAAGTGAAAATTAGCATGCAGACGGATACATGAAGGTTACTGCCTCAAGAGTAGCATTGGTGCTAAAAATAGGTGGGGATTCCTGGTGCGGCTCCCTCTTAGCCACAGGCGCCATAGAAGAGTACTTAGGAGGGAGATCTCCCCATGGGTGAGAAAAAGGCCCCAACTTGATTACCTCTGTCCCACAGGAGAAGGTCAAGGTGAGAAGAAGAATTTGGTGCTTTCACACCCCCCGCCCCAGGCTGTCCCTCCGGGTGAATGTGAATTTTTTCCTTAGTTCAGGTACCACATCTGTCCCTAACCGCCTGAAGCCGAGTCCTGCCAAAGGACTGATGAGAAGCTAGGCAATGTGCGTGTGAAGTTCTCGTTCTCCAGCCCCGCCTCCGTGTGTGTGTGTGTGTGTGTGTGTGTGTGTGTATGTGTGTGTGCGCGCGCGCGCGCGCGTGCATGCATGTGCGTTTGTGTGCGCGCGTGTGTGCATGTGCGTGTGTGTGTGTGTGTGTGCGTGCGTGCATATGTGTGTGTGCGCGCGTGTGTGTGTGCACGTGCGTGCGTGCATGTGTGTGTGCGCGCGCGAGTGTGCATGTGTGTGTGTGCGCGCGCGCGTGCGTGCGTGTGTGTGTGTGTGCGAGTGTGTACATGTGCGTGTGTGTGCGCGTGTGTGCATGTGCGTGTGTGTGCGCGCGTGCGCGAGCGTGTGTGCGCGCGTGCGCGAGCGTGCGTGTGTGCGTGCGTGTGTGCGTGTGCGTGTGTGTGCGCGCATGTGTATGTGTGCGCGTGTGCGTGCGTGCGTGCGTGCGTGTGTGTATGACAGTACTTTCTAGTCAGCCTGCAGATAAGGACACAGAAACTTATTAATTATGAAAGCTTGGCCTTAGCTTAGGCTTGTCCAGCTAGCTCTTATAAGTCAGCCCATTCCTAGTACTTTATGTCTGACACCGGCTGACCACTCTGCTTCCGCTCAGTGTCCCTGTGTCTCCCTTGAGCACCAAGATCCCTCTAGTTTTTCCTCTCTCTGCCTGGAAGTCCCACCCATATCTCCTGCCTAGCTATTGTCCAGTCAGGTTTTTTTTTTTTTTTATTATACTAATCACAGCAATACATCTTTACACAGTGTATAAACATCTCACAATATTTCCCCCCTTGGTCTAAATAAAAAGTAAAGGTTTTAACTTCAATACAGTAAAGCTATATACAATAAGAAAAATTATTAGATAAGAATTACATTCACAATGTTTTAGTCCATATGTATTTGGCAAATCTGGAGAAAGTGCTGTATTATCGATCCTATCTTAGTGAGTCTAAAGTTTTTTTTTTTTTTTAAAAACTTTATTTATTTATTTATTTGCCTTGGTGTTTGCCTGGAACTGGAACTACAGACAGTTGTTAGCTGCCATGTGGGTGCTGGGAATCGAACCCGGGTCCTCTGGAAGAGCAGATGGTGCTCTTAACCGCTGAGCCATCTCTCCAGCCCCCGAGTCTAAAGTTTTATACCTAAAATATTTTTTATTATAACTTGCATTAACATTGTAAAAGTAACTTTTTAGACCTAAAAACATTTTCTTAGATAAACAACTTAAGCTTTAATGTTTTTTTAACCTTATGTATTTTACATCTCTTTAGTGAGCTCTTTTTTTGTTTTTTAATTTGGTATTGTAGCTATAACTATCCAGTCTTCAATCCCCATCAAAGACCCGAGAAGGATAAAATATTACCTGAGTAAAAAGAAGTGCAGAGCAAACACCTTCCAAAACTATAGAAATCACAGAGACAGCTGGCTGCTTGGACAGTCAGTCACCCAAGGTTCTCCTGCAATGTTGGGGCATTTATGTTCAGCCTATGGGCCTAGCATATCTGACAGACTTTTCTGTGAAGCACGGCCCCTCCTACCTTGTTTTGGTGCAGTTTAGCAGTGGCCTTCCTTTGTGTCGTGCTTGTCTCGTTTGGATAGAGTATGATCAGCAGCAGGAGTGAGGGCAATTTCTTGTCCAAATGGCTACCATGATGCCACAATGAAAGCAAACTCTGTATAGAGATTCTTTGATGCCCATCATCCTTTATTAAAGTAAATTGGTGCTGCCAAGAGCAGACATGTCTCACTATCATGAAAGGCCTTATATTATTAAAACATCTTAAATACCATATTCTGTAGGTCTCCAAAGTGTTTGAAGACCATCTATCTATATAAAATGTCTCTGTTTAACTTAGAAAACATACCTTACATGACTACAAGTTTGATTTTTATAGATGACTAACTACTAACCTGTATTTCTTAATTGTATATTATATTTTTAAATGAACTACATAGGTACAATACCTTAAGCAAGAGTAGAAATATATATATATATATATATATATATATACAGTATAAAAATAACCTTAAATTTGTATCAGTAGACAAAAATATCCTAAACAAGAACAGAGACATATAATAGAGTGTATTCTAAAAATATAACCTTAAATTTAAATTTGTATTAATATACAAAAATCCATACAACTGGGGCTGGAGAGATGGCTCAGAGGTTGGGAGCACTGACTGTTCTTCCAGAGGACCTGAGTTCAGTTCCCAGCATCCACATGGTGGCTTACAGCCATCTATGATGACATCTGGTATCCTCTTCTGTATGCTGTATACATAATAAATGGATAAATCTTTAAAAAAATCCATACAACTGTAAAACATTTAAGACTAGTAGTTGCCTTTTACCCTATTATTTCTATATCCCCTCTTTTCTTTTCAGAATGGGATCCCTGAATTTAATTTTCTTTGCTTAGTTTCCTCCCTGACTATGATCAACAACAGCTTGTAACCCCCCTTCCCCATGACAAATACCTCTAACCCACCCCACCTCTTGGCAATGTGAGCATTATGTTCTTAAAATTATTTTCTGTTGTCTGGAGCAATGGCATCTTTAGGGGACCCTGAGAAAATTAAGATAACAGTAAACTCCTGGAAAAGCTAGCTGTATTATTCTTTGTTTAGTCTCTGTGTGATGGGAAAGTATAGGACTTATCTGAAGTCTTGGCTGGGGCATCTGTGAGCCTGGACCATCCCAGCTAGCAGCTCTGAAGTTGTTCTGGATGTAGTTTTGGTAAAGTATAACAGAGGCATTCTGAGAGACTAGATCACCTGGGCTATTTCTTTCATCTTTATTTGTGTCTTGCCCTTATGTTCTGAAAACACACAAACTTTTAAAGGTAACATATATATATATATTTGCATTAACACAAGTATGGAATGTACAGGTTGCACAAATCAGTTAAAGATGATTTTTGTTTTAGGCCTGAGCAGATGAAAAGCATTTGTTAATTTTATAAGTCTGTTTGAACTATATAAACAAACTATAATATAAATCCCCATCCATGCCATATGAAAGGATGGTATATAATAAGTCATCAGGACTCTGTAGCCAACATGATTTATCATGTCTCATCCTGTCTCTGTTCCCACAGTAGAGGGATCAGCATGTATGTTACTACTTGGTAATTTTTTTTTTTTTTAAATCTTTCTGTAGCCAAGATTTTCTCCCCTGGTCAAGTCTGATCTCAATTAACTTTGAAGGAATCCATAGCTTTTCATTTTCTGTGGAAAGAAAAGCCCAACCTCTTCCCAAACACAACACACTGTCCAGTGTCCGTTTTGAAGCTGAGACATCCTTACAGTATCTAGGCTGGTTTAATTCAGCAGTCCCTTCCACAATCTAGTGTCTCTCAGCTGTTGTTTTCTGTTTACTAGCAATAAAAAAATCAAAATTAATAAAGCATCATATAAGATTCAAACTCTCTGTGTTAAAATATTTCCTGTAGTAAGACAGACCCATAGGGTCCAGGAAAGTATCTCAAACCAGTTGCCAAGATATGCACATAATAAAATTCCTTATGAGCCAACGTGGAGTCTGCCTGAAGACCTAGCAACAGATGCTGTTCAGAGTTCCTGATTGTGCCCAGCCAATGATGCAGCCTGGGTGCCTGAAGGAGGGTAGATAAGGCTCTCCCCATTTGCTTTTTGACTGACTCCTGATGTCTGTACTTTCTCGCCCACCCCTTCTCTCCCAAGGGAGCCCTTAGGACCCTGGACTGCAGCTACAATTTCCCATCCTTACATGGCTTTTTAAAAATATTTCTTTACTCTCTTTTTAAAAAACTTTATTATTTTTAAATTATTTATTTTTTTATGACTGTCTATGCCCAATTTTTCTTTTTTCTTTAACATCTAAGCACATTTTAAAGCATATTTGACCTGTACAGAGGTTTTTTTTTGCAGTCTGAGTCTGTTTTTTTTGCGTGTCTATATAGCCTTCTTTGACCTTGTGAGACCAACATGTCCTTAACTAGCTTGGCTACTGCCTGCACCCCTGAGAGCTGAGCCTCATGCCTGAGTGCCCTGGCCTGGAGAAGTGATTATCTCTCCAGCTCTGGGAACTTGCTGAGTCTGAGAGATGCAGCAGGCATTTGTATCCAGGGCAGAGTCCCTCTGTATACAGAGCCTACCCGACAGACCTCTTTCTCAGGTCCTGTGTACAACATGTGACAGTACTTTCTAGTCAGGACTCCTAGCCCACAAATAATGATAGAGAAACTTATTAATTATAAAAGCTTGGCCTTAGCTTAGGCTTGTTTCCAGCTAGCTCTTATAACTTAAGTTAACCCATTTCTATTAATCTACGTTCTGTCCGTCTCCCTCCACTCTCTCCATCCCCCAGATTCCTCCTCCCAGCTTTTCTCTCTCTACCCAGAAGTCTCATCTATACCTCCTGCCTAGCTATTGCTGTTCAGCTTTTTATTAACACCAGTCACAGCAGTACAACTCCACTCAGTGTACAAATATCCCACAGCATGTGTGTGTGTAGGATTTCAGTAGGCCCCTGCTGGGACACACAGTTATGAACCAGTGCTTCCCCAGGGGTTGTTAGAGGGAGGTGTGTGGCAATATTAGGTGGGAAGATATGGTGCATATTTCTGGGACCAAATGGAGGTGCCGATTCTGCACCTTGGGGGTCACGGAATGCCACCAAGAAGGTTCCAATGGTGACTGTGGTCAGGCAAAATATTAAATTGTCTGGATTATACAAACAAACACTTGGTGACCACCTCAGAGGATGACTTTCTATACCCCATCTCTCTACATAGGGCATTACATCTCTGTCCCACTCTTAAGAAGACATCACCTGCAGGTTACTTCCAAGGTCTGAAAATCTTTTGTTTCTGTTGCTGCAGCCTAGAACCTTAGACCAGGAGCTGGAGGTCAGTAAGATGATTCCTTATGCTGTGTCTTCAGCATCCCTGACTGGTGTGCAGGTCCAGTCTAACAACACTCCCAGGGGTTCAGTTTGTACCCAGTGAACCTCCAGACTCTAATTCTGTTTTTGAGCAAGGCCTTTGTGGAAGGTAAGTTTGGGTGTGATTGTGTTCAGTTTAAATTAAGAGACAAAAAGGAGGTCTGGTCGATGCCTCTTTTCTGTTGCCAAGTGAAACAACACAAGGTGGAGACTCAGAGTACCTGGAGCAGAGCTAAACGGGTCAACGCCCGACACTCCAGTCTTCCACACTAATGAAAACACCCCTAAATGTCGGACTACAATGTTCCTCTGGGGCCAGTCAGCCATCACTCCTTGTCTCCACCAACACAATGAATTTTATGGCCTAGTCTTCACATGAATTGCTCTGTGAAAATGATAGCACATGTAATAACTGTAGACAGCTGCAATTATCTAAATGTCTCCCTATTAGAGCCATTGGATTGGCTAAAGCCTTGTAATCAGATCAGAGTGAATGCTAATTGAAATCTAATAAGTCTTACATTCGTGCGAGTAGGTATCAGAATTTGATTTCAATATTGTTAAATTACATACAGATGAGACCCATCAAGCCACACTAAAAATAAATATTGTAACTTCAATAGCGAAAAAAGATGGATGCTTTCAATAAAGAGATCGTCCAGGATCTCGTTGGTATTGTGCTATCGCCACCTACTGGCGCTTCTTGGGACTGCAGAGACAATCTTACCTCTCTTGCCCACACCAACCTGTTGTCTAACACGGAAGAGAGTTTCTTGGGGTTGGAGAGAAAGTTCAGCTGGTTAAGAGCATTTGCTGCTCTTCCAGAGGGCCTTATTTTGGTTCCCAGCATACACATGGTCACTCACAACTGTCTATGACTCCAGTTCCAGGAGATCTAACACCTTTTTACTGGTGCCTTTGCAGGCATCAGACACACAGGTGGTACACAGACATAGATGCAGGCAAAAACTCAAATATATATACCAAGAGTTTCTAGGAGGTTAATATTCACTTACTTCAGAGCCTCATGAAAGGTTAAAACTGTCCTGGGGATAGCAGGTGACTTAGCGGGGATTAAATGGATCTGGGTCATGATTTGATATGACTGGGGCCATTCAGACCCACCTGACCTGTTCTTTCTCTGAGTTCTGCTGATAAAAAACTCATTTCTTGTTTGTAGTGTTTTGTAAATAATATTTATTGACTGTCTTCCCTGTATGAACATCCTGGATGCCAACTGAATGCTAGAAAGTGTAAGTATGATTCTTCTCAGAAATAAAGGTTTTTTTTTTTTTAAATCTTTGTTTTTAAGCTTTTTAAATTTTTGTTTGTTTGTTTTTAGACAGATTTTCTTGGTGTAGCTCTGGATGTCCTGGAACTCACTCTGTAGACCAAGATGGCCTTAAACTTGGAGGTCTGCCTGTCTCTGACTGAGATTAAAGGTGTGCACCACCTCTGCCCAGCTTTAAACTTTATTTTATTTTAATGTGTGTGTGTGTGTGTGTGTGTGTGTGTATGTGTGTGTGTTACATCCCTTCAGAGGTTAGCTCAGTGGTGAGAGCAGACAGAAACACAAGGGGACTTATACTAGCTAGGACAGTCTGCCTCCTGTAAAGCAGGCTCTCATGGATGAATGCCCGTGTTGTAACTTTTCTTAGATGTTGCCTTTGTCCTGTGCTCATGCTGAAGATATTTCTGCTAAATTAAGTATAACTTCTTCTCACTTGTTAAATGTGTGAAATCTATGGTCCTGGAGTGTGAAAGGTAGTGTAGGTGTGGTAACTAAAACATGTTACCTAACCTTACTTACCACCATATTTTTTAAAAATTTTATTTATTTATTTATTTGCCTTGGTGTTTGCCTGGAACTGGAACTACAGACAGTTGTTAGCTGCCATGTGGGTGCTGGGAATCAAACCCGGGTCCTCTGGAAGAGCAGAGGGTGCTCTTAACCGCTGAGCCATCTCTCCAGCCCCACTAACCACCATATTAAAGTTAATATATGCAGACTGGATATGGCTTGAATTAGCCCTGTGTGTATTTCTTTTTCTTCATTTTTTTGTTATTGTAATTTTCTTATCTTACTTTTCATAAATATTTATTTTAATGTGTGTATGTGTGCACTTAAGCATGTGTCTGTACACTGTGTGTGTCTGGAGACTGGGAGCCAGAAGAGGGTGTCTGATGCCATTTGTGAGCCACCATGTGACTGCTGGTAATCAATCCCCCATCCTCTGAAAGAGCAGCCAGGGCTCTTAGCCATTGACCTTCCTCCCTCCCTTCCTTCCTCCCTCGCTCCCTCCCTTCCTTCCTTCCAAAACAAAAACAAAAAAACAAACCATTAACCTCCTAAAAAACACCTCCCCCCATGACATCATCTTACTATGTGGTCTGGAACTCACAATGTAGCTCAAGTTGGCCCAGACATTTTATTCCTAAACTTCTGAAGGGTTGGAATTACAGGTGTATACCACTGGGTTTGGCTCCTATTGTATGTTCTTAAGCTACACTGAACTATGAATGAACACAGCAAGAATAAAATAGAAGCATTTCAACAGGCTTGCTAGGAAAAGCAAAGGTCATGAGAAATATTTAACAAGCACACCTGAAGTGATAATTTCAGGGAAAGGATTCTGACTTGTGCTGGGCAGAACAGAACCCTCCCCCCCTCCCCGCCGCCTCCCCTGCTCAGTGTCTGAGTCCTAATACTAAGAACCCATGACTAGGTTAGGTTACATGGCAAAAGTGAATGAGGACTGAGGATGGAATTCCAGCTTCTAATCCAGTGACCTTGAGTTGGATCCAGTATCCTGAATGATCCAGGCTGGCCCAGTGCAATCGCTGGGGTCCTTATAGATGAAAGAGGGGTCAGGAGAGAGATGGGTAGGGAGGTGTGATGTCGCTGCTTCAGAGATTGGAGAAAAAGCTATAAACCAAGATAGGGTCACCAGATAAGCTTCCCCAGAACTCAGGGAGCCTGGCTTTGCTGACACCATGGCTTTAGTTTAGTGAGGCTCATGTTTGGACACCTGACACGTCTACCGTATGTTATTTGAAGATGCTAAATATATGATGTTCTGCTGTGGTAGCAACTGGGAAGTGTCAGGAGGGACAGGGAACTGGAAAGCTACCCGTGGAGGAAACTGGATGACAGTGCGTATGGATTCTTCACCCAGTAAACCCTGGCTGTGTTTTCTGTTGTTGGCACTGACTAGGTATTTGTTTACAGCATATACACAGGCAGCCGAAATACATCCATGAAGCCATGCAGTTAAAAATCATGTTAGAATTATGCATACAACACGGCTTTAAGGGGATATTTAGTGGAATCCACCTCCTTTAGTTACAATTCAGGTGAACCGGTTCCTGCCTCATGGGTGATGGGCCTCATCTCTCAAAGGGTGGAAACAGACCAGGTTAGTGGGGTTATTTTTGAAGTCTATTATCACCAGTAGGTATTAGGGTTATAGCTGCTTATTAATCATGACTACCAGCTACCAAACATTCCTTTATTAAAAATTTAGTATTATTTATATCTAGAACTCTAGAATATGAGCTATGGCTCTCATGTTTGCAATTGGGGTTTTCTCCATGGGAATCCTTTATGAGCTATTATCTAAGTTAGGGTTTCTATTGCTGTGAAGAGACACCATGACCATAGCTGCTAGTTTTTCTGCACGTGGGGAGAGACACATACCCACTCACTATCAGATGCTACACAAGAGTTTATTTCAGAGAGTTAGTGAGAGGTGGGTACCCGGGGAAGAGCAGGAGAGAGGAGAGAAAGACAGAGAGGGAGAGAAGAAAGAGGGGGGCTGTCATGTGGCTTTCTTTTCAAGAGAAGGGATGGGCATGGATCCATGTAGCCATGCCTAGGGGTGCGCCCTCTGTACGCAGCACCATGTTGGCTTTACCATGTGGCTGCTACATATCAGGAATTCTTATTTCACCCAGCACCATGTTGGGTCCACCACATGGCTTGCCAGGAATACTTACAATGGCAACTCTTATAAAGGAAAATATTTAATTGGTGCGTCTTACAGTTCAGAGGTTCAGTTCATTATCATCATGGCAGGATATGGTGGCATGAAGGCAGACATAGTGCTGGAGAAGGAGAAGAGGTCTATATCTTGATCCAAAGGCAACAGGAAGTAAATTGAGACACTGAGTATGGCTTGAGCATATTTGAGACCTCAAAGCCTACGCCCTCAGTGACACTTCCTCCAACAAGGCCACACCTCCTAATAGCACCACTCTCCATGAGCTTATGGGGGCCAATTACATCCAAACTATCACACCTCTTTTTTCATCTGAAAGTTCAGAGCCTGGAGTGGTGCTGCAAGCACCATATATGAGCCTGTGGGGCCATTCTCTTTCAAACCTGTCCATCAACGAAGGAAGTCAAGACAGGAACTCAAATGGGGCAGGAACCTGGTGGAAGGAGCTGATGTAGAGGCCATGGAGAGTGCTGCTTACTGGCTTGCTCCTCATGGCTTGCTCAGCCTGCCTTTATATAGAACCCAGAACCAGCAGCCCAGGGCAGTCCCACCTACATGGGACTAAGTAAGAACATGCCCCACAGGCTCATGGAAGCATTTTCTTAATCGAGGTTCCCTCCCCTCAAGCTGACACACAACTGGACAGCACAGGTCGCATCCCATTGTACAGACATTCCAAACTGTCCATTCAACCTTGGATGACAATTGGATGGTGTTTGAAATGTTTCTTTTCTTTTTTTAAGCTTTTACAAGAAAACTGTTATTAATATTCTAGTACATGTTTTTGTGTGGGCATATGCTTTATTTCTCTTAGAGAAATACCTAGTTTTACAAGAATCAAAAGCACTAAAGGACTTTGTAAATAGCAATGTTCAATTCCAATTTAAGACAGATTACTCTGTGTTCTAAAAACAAATGAAATGGTAACAAATATTAATATAGCTATAGGGATAATAAATGATAAGACTTGGTGGCCGAGGGATCCCAATTTTTAGTGTTTTATATGAAAACACTAAAAATTGTGTTTATTGGTGTTATATTAGAAAATATAATTCAGTTTTGTAGGTAGCAGAATGTATGAGGCTGGGGTGGGGCGCAGCTTTGCAGACAAGGAAATGTGGGGTTGAATTAAGACAAAAAATGGAAATGTTTTGGGACATTGGGAGTGCACCAGCCTCTGGAGGGGAGAAGAGCGAGAAGATGGATGGACAGAAGCAGAAAGAAAGGCAGATTCATTCAGCCAGCAAATATTTATCAGGGCCTTATTTTGTGTCCTGGGTTGTAGGAGCTGGCAATAGAGTTTCTGTCTGGAGGGAATGCTGGGATTAAAGGTGTGTGCCACCACACCTGCTGGACAAATTTTGTCAAGTCACACGTTATCACAAGTTGTCTTTCATTCTCTCTCCCCTCTGCCCTGCACCAGCCCCCTCCCCTCTTTCTCTCCGCTTGCACCTCAATATATCCCATTTCCGCTTCGAATTCCCCCTCCCTCCAGATCCTCGTGCGCGCAGCACTTACCGTTCTTTGCCTCTTTCTATCTGCGCAGGAACCGCCTGGGAGGGACCTAGTGGTCCTCTGGCTTCTTATAGTGGTGGCCTTGAGCTCTGTCTCGTCCTCAGTGAACTTCCCATCACTGTCGGTGAGGGCAATGTCTGCTCTGCTCAACACGATACAATCTGATCTGCTCCCCACACTCTTAACAGCAAAGGCTGTTTTCAGCTGCCCACGGGTCTTCGTGTTGAGTGTTCACAGAAAGTGCTGGAAGTTCTCAAGGATCACTGGAGATGTTGCATGAGCACCAGCAGGGCATAGTGCTTCCTGTAGAAGCCTTTTGCTGTGAAGAAACACCATGACCAAGGCAACTCTATGAAAAGAAAGCGCTTAATGGGATTTGCTTATAGTATCTGGGGTTTAATGCACTATCAGCATGACAGGAAGCATGGAAGAATACGTGGCAGGCTTGGTGCTGGAGGAATGAGAGAGAGAGAGAGAACGAGCCGAGCTGAGAGCCACCTCTACTTCCTTCAACAAGGCCACACCTCCTAATCCTTATCAAATAATCAACTATATGAGCTTATGGGGGCATTCTATTTAAATAACCACACTTTCTTAATTGAAAATAAAAATTTTATTTTATGCATATGAGTTTTGCCTGCATACCTGTCTCAGAGGCAGCCAGATCCTATAGAACTACAGTTACAGGTGGTTGTTAATTGATGTGTGGGTGCTAGAAATTGAAAACAGGCATTCGGAAGAGCAGCCAGTGATCTTAACTGATAAGCCATTTCTTCAATTCCCAGCTTTTATAAAATTTTAAGTAGTATTTGCTATCACAGAGACTTACATTTTAATATACTTGAGTATTTTTAAAGATATTTATTTTTATACAGTGCAGTATACTGCAGGCCAGTAGAGGGCACTAGATCTCATTACAGATGGTTGTGAGTCACCTTATGATTGCTGGGAATTAAACTCAAGACCTTTGGAAGAGCAGCCAGTGCTCTTAATCTCTGAGCCATCTCTTCAGGCCGGAGTTTATTTGTTTTTAAATCATTAAAAAAAAATCACATTAGACTGGGTGGTGGTGGCTCATGCCTAAAATCCCAGCACTTGGGAGGCAGAGGCAGGTGGATCTCTATGAGTTCGAGGCTAGCCTGGTGTACAGTTAGGTCCAGGACAGTCAGAAATGTTAGCCAGAGTTTAGCTCTGTGCTTGAGACTTGTTTATTTTTATTTTGAAGTATTTTTTTGTGCTTTTGTTCTATTAGTATACAAATGTCATAAAGAATCCTTTTTAAATTTTTTTAAAATTTATTATGCATACAGTGTTCTGCCTGTAGGCCAAAAGAGATGTAGATGGTTGTGAGCCACCATATGGTTCCTGGGAATTGAACTCAGGATCTCTGGAAGAGCAGCCAGTGCTCTTAACCTCTGAGCCATCTCTCCAGCCCCATAAAGAATGTCTTAATCTATTTTTTTCTTTAGTAATTTTTTAAATATCGAGATAAAGGGTGATTGTAGTGCTAGGGGTAAAGCTCAGGCAAGAAGGATGGATGTCATACAGTTATCACTGTGCAATTTATACATTAATGTTAGTTATGGGAGCTGGAGAGATGGCTCAGAGGTCTCTGCCTTGGCTCCATCCTGTCAGTTTGCCCTTGACTTATAAACACAGCAAATGATGTCTATCTATGATGTGAGGTTGGGGTTGCTAGAAATGTCTTGAGAAATTCTTGCGTTAGGTAAAGTGAACTCAAAGTCGTCAGTCATACGCCTGGGTTGTAAACACATGCTATTCTAGGCCATTCTGATCTGGCAAAGGGAGGTCAGGTGTAAGGTGCTTGTTGGTTTATGGAACGTGCAGGAGATGACAGAAACTATTATTACAACTATACCATAACTTGTTGAAAGCTTGGCTGGCCAAGAGTTTTCCTGGCTTCAGAGTGGTGCTGCAGCGTTCCTGGCTGCTGGTAATTAGACAGTGTGAGGCTCCCACGGTTTCTGTCTTCCCTCTCTACCCCACATGGCCACCCTGTCACTTGGTGTACAGTTCTTGTGCCTTTGTTTTGCTTGCCTGTCTTGATCAAAGCCTGGTGATAAAATGCCTGGAGGGTTAGTTTGGTCACAGCAGAAATCAAATGAAGCTACAGGTTATTTGGTTTTAATTATCATTCACTGAACAATCAATGTAGAGGATTGAGTCATTCAAATGGTTAATGGCAGGACATTTAGGTAATTACAACTGCTGAATGTTCTCTCTTCGGTAATTGTTTTTATTGAACAAGATTTATGTGAAGGTCTTGAGGAGAAGTGGTTGGGCAACATTTTGGAAGGAAGTGGTGGAGGGGAAGCTGAGCCCCAGGATGGCTCCTCCATTTCTTCACTTTTCATAGTTACTTCGTGTCCAGGCTTTCAGAGTGTGATGTAAGCAGACATCCTGTGGCTGTTCTCACAGTATGTTTTTCTTTCTTTTTAACACCCCCCCCACTCTGATTAGGTGTGCTGTTGCTCTCCCTCCCCTCCCCCTCCCTTCCTTTCCCCCCTCCCCCCCTCGCTCCCCCTCTATAGACATGCATGCGTGCATATGTGTGTGCAGGAAAGCAGAGGTGAGAAAGTATCTCTTTGTTTACCCCCCACCTTATCGTTTGAGGCAGTCTCCTTCCTGCTGAACCCCGAGTGCACCACCATTTTGGATAGTCAGGCTGGGCAGTTAGTTCTGAGGACCCTCTGCTTCTGCCTTCCTCCGGCTGGGATTACAGGTGAGCTGCTCACTCACAGACATTTACGTAGGTTCTGAGGAGCCAAATCCTGCTCCTCACATTTGCACATGTTCCCAACAGTCTCTCTTAAAGATGTGTGGGGAGATGTCTCAGTGGTTAGGAGCACCTGCTGCTCTTCCAGAGGACCTGGGTTCAATCCCAGCACCCACATGATGGCTCACAACCGTCTATAGTGGTATCAGATGCCCTTTTCTGTTGTGCAGGTATACATGAAGAAAGAGCACTGTATA
>PVIH01019569.1:0-34978 GCA_004025045.1 Sigmodon hispidus | reverse complement strand
TTTTAGTTTTACTATTTTCTTTGACTGATATATCTATTTGAGCTACTGAGTCTTCCACTTCAGAGATTCTATCTTCCATCTCTTGAACTCTGTTTGTTATGCTTGTATCTGTGGTTCCAGCTTTTTTCTTCAGGTTTTCTATTTCCATCTTTGCCTCATTTTGTGCCTTTTTTATTGCTTCCATTTCGGCTTTTAGTTCTTGGCATGTTTCTTTCACAGATTTGCTCATCTCTTTCAATTTTTTGTTTGTATTTTCTTCTATTTCTTTAAGGCTTTTTTTCATATCTTCTTTGAGAGCTTCGAGGCTTTTTTTCATATCTTCTTTGAGAGCTTCTATGATCATCAAAAAGGAATTTTTGGTGTTGCTTCCTTCTGTTTCCTCTTCATTGCTCAGTTCAGGTCTTGTATTTGTAAGATTGCCACTCTCTTCTGGAGTTACCATATTGCCCTTTGTATTATTATGTAATTTCTTGCACTGACGTTTGCCCATGAGTTCAGTGGTTCACGATTAGATGGGTCCTGGTCAGTTGTGGCACTTTGGTTTGTGTGTCTCCTGTCACCTCTCTGGTCAGGGTTCGAATCCGCCCCTCAGAGACTCCTGCAGTTGGTTTGCTCAGTTCACTCAGTTTGGGGTCGCAGTAGGGATCCTTGCAGATACCCTCAGCAGCAGCAGGAGCTGTGGGTGTGGCCAGGTGCAGAGTTCAGCTGCCCCCTGCTCCAGAGTGTGCTGGGACGCCGCAGAGTGCACCGGTCCCAGAGGCGGAACCGGAAGCAATCTCATGTATGAAATTCTAAAACATTAAAATACATTAAACATACACACTAAAAAATTAAAGGTTGAAACTAAATAAATCTTTCCATGTGATTCTGAGTCATTGGTGTTTACAGGCAGCGGCTTGCCATTGAACACTTCAGAGCAGAATTCAGAAGACATGCTCTCTAAAATACCATGGTCAGCAAAATGGAAGCATGTACTTTAGTTTTTAACTCTTTGGGGGCCCACCACCAAGCTCCCAAATAAATACATAGAGACTTACTCTTACTTATGAATGCCCAGCCTTAGACTGACTGCTGTATTTTAAGCCAGCTTTTCTTAGGTTAAATTATGCCATTGCCTTTTGCCTTTGGGCTTTTACCTTTCTGTATTCTACATTCATTTCTTTCCTTCTGACACCAAGGCTGGTTGTGTGGATGGGAGACTGGCTTCAGGCATACTCTCTTCTTGTTTTCTTACTTCTTTCCTTCTCATTTTATTCTTTTTGCCTGGCAGCCCTGCCTATCCCTCTCCTGCCTAGCTATTGGCAGTCTGGTTCTTTATTAGACCAATTAGGTGTTTTAGACAGGCAAAGGAACATAGCTTCACAGAGTTAAATAAATGCAACATAAAAAATACAACACATATTTGCAACATTAAACAAATATTCCCCATCACAAATGAATGTAACACACTGTAACATTTCACAACAGAGGCCAGATTTAAAAAGGGCAGAAACAAGTTAGGAAGTGCTGAGTATCAAAATTTTGAAAAGATAAAGTGAAGTTCTGTACCAATTAGGGTGGAACGAGGTCGGATGGGAGTGGGGAGTTTTATCAGCAACAGGAACAATAACTCAGAAAATAAAGATACTTATTTCAACCTCTATGCCCATCACTGACTAGGTAAATGAGAGTGTATGCTTTGGTATCATGCTTTCAGGAACTCACTTCCTCAACTGAAAGAAATATCAGGCAGCATACAAATGAACAACTTCCTTGGCATAGGACACCACTTTGCCCAATGTTATGCTCCTCTGGACTATGAACAGATGGTATGCAGTGATTTTCAAGACACTGCACAGAAAAGGATGCTCCTTGACTGAAACAAGTAAGACTATGAAACGTAATTCCAACTGCAGATCTGGGTTATAAGCAGGTTAGATCCGAACTTGTGAATGTGTCTCTTTCTCTGTGCAGGCAGATTGCCCTTACTTTCTCACAGAAATAGATTCAGACCATCAGTCAGCTTCCTGCTTATATACATCTGAATCTCATTTCCAGTGTCCTAAAGACTCTGGCCAGGACAGTTTATGACAGAAATGGTTGCAGGATTATGTAAGCATTAGTGACTAGATCAGCACACTTTCATTAACATTGAGAGTCCTGCATTATTAGTCCATTATAGTGATGGAAATACTAAAACTTCTAGCAATAATAAAGCAGTACAGGACACAGGTGGAGAAGACCTGCTGAAGGTGTGATAACTGGAATATTTAAGAGGTGGGATAGCATAATTTTAAAGATGAAGAGGATTGATAGTTGTTATTTTTAAAACTATTAAGTGTGGGATACATATAGCAAATGAGTAAGGATAATTAATTTCCAATTCAAGTTTAAGTATGAAACATTCAAGGGTTGCTTGATAACCTAGGAAGAGATTCTTGTCTTTGGCAGATTTAGGATTGGGTTTAAAATAAGAGGATGTTGTATAATAACTTCTCCAGATTGAAACAGTCCATCAATGAAGAACAATAAAATCCAGGAAGAAAACAACTCATTGATTTCAGAAAATCGGGAAATTTTTCTAGGATCCTAAGGACATTCTGTCTACATGAATACAAAGTTAGTAACCATTTCTCAGGAGAAGAGACTCTCTGGCTCATGAAGCTACCTAGAAGTTTTGAGGAGAGGAGCTCCAGAGTTCCAGCTTTCATGTGTCCTCACCTATTCTAGGTTAGAATGTTGGTGATGCAACTGGCTTTGAATTGTTTATATTCCTGTAAGTAAGTGTCCTCTTGATCACACACCTGTAAGTAATTAAACAAGCTCACTGGTTCACAAAGTTGACCATTTATGGCTTCATTACTTTGACATATTATTGGTTTCCTAAGATGAATTAATGTTTGTTAACAGGTCTATACCAGGTAGATTGATAGCACATTGGCTATAAAATAAATTGCTTGAAATAACTTACTGAATTAAATGAGAGGAAAAAACATTGTATACAATGTCATTTTATTACATTATATCTCTAAATTATAAAAACACATCTATGGTGACCAAACTGTGGCTGGTCATTTCCTAAGAATAGAGAGGAAGAGACAATAGAAGGTTAAAGAGAAATATTACAAAAAGACATATAAGATGGGGAGAAGAGAGTGACTGGGAGGGGCAGGAGGAGGAAGGGAGTTTGAACAAGGGGATACATGGATAAATATGAAACTTTATTCATAATAAAAGAGAAAAAAAGATTTTGTGTGAAATAAATATCTGCTATTATGATTGCCTTACAGTTGCACTTAACTCTCTAACATATGAAATTATATATTATATACATTCATTATATAATTCACAGAAAGACAGGTAGCTAGATGATAGACACAGAAAAATGATAGATAGATATAGAAAAATAGGTGTCAGTTATATATAACTAAAACAACAAAAAGTTCCTTATACACACATATTAAAAATAACCCTTTGTGTCTTATAGATTTGTGGTCAGATCGTACTTTTTTATACATGTCACTGGAATGTCACACAGTAAATACTGCCCCAATCAAACAGATAAATTTATATTGTATCACATTGAACTTTTACTTCCTTTGTAAAAGTTCAGCAATTCATTCTTTAGATTCTTTTGGTCATCATTCCTATGTCTGAGATTGAAGACTTTGGGCCCTACCTTATCTCTTTTCCAGATAAATAAAAAATAACTAGACTCATCTCTTGGAAGCTGCACTGGATCAGAGCTATAGGGCTTCTCAAGCATTGCTTCATTCCCACTGAATTAGTTAGCTTAGAATTACTGTGATAAGACATCCAAGAAAAACAATTCTACTTCTTATTCTACTCTTTCCATTGTTTCTTCAGCTTGTGACCAAGGAGACACATCATAATGATGGGCATGGTAGAGAAAACCCTTACCTAAGTACCAAGATGTGGAGAGAGAAGGAGGGTGGGGGAAGGCCAAGGATACGAAGATTTCAAACTCACACTTCCAATGATGTACTTCCTCCACCTAGTCCTCACCTCCTTATACCTCTTCAATCCATTGATGAGTTTATCTTCTTCATGAGGTAATGACCTTTCAGTAATGTTATCAGCTAGGAAAGAAGTCTTAATACATGAACTCTTTGAGGAACAATTTGTATTCAAATTAAATACTCTAGCAAATCTTTGATCTTCTAGATAACAGTGGAAAAGCCATTGATAGTGCTTTATTAGTGCCTTCTTGACTATAAAATTAGAAGGATACATATAAATAAAATACTCATTTATTTATAGACTTCATAAGAGATGATTGGCTGGCTTACTATGACTCCTATAGCTGGTCAAGGCTATCATATAGCTGGTTTGTGCTCTATCAGGAGACAGAAGTTATGTTGATTTCTACAAGCTAAGTAGTACCAGAATATACATGATTCATTTAGTTTTAACTTATCTGTACTTCTTATCCACATTCTCCTATGAACTCACAAATCCTACCTTCAACATTTACTTCTTTATTTCAAGCTAGTAGTTTGAATGGAATTGGCCCCCATAATCTCATAGGTAGTGGCACTATTAGGAGATGTGACATTGTTTGTGTGGGAATGGCCTTATTCAAGGAAGTATAATACTGTGGGACAGGATTTGAGTTTTCTTATACCTAAGATACCCCACCCAGGCCTAGTATCTCAGTCAACTTCCTATTGCCTATACTTAGTCATGGTGTCTCTTCACAGCAATAGTAATTCTAACTAACACACTGGTCAAATTCTTGAATGGCTAGATTACCATTCCTCTAGGCCTTTAATTTTTTTTAAACAAACAAACAAACAAACAAAAAACATCACTTGAAACTCATGGATTGGGTCAAGCTAGCTGGTTAGTGAGTTTCAAGGTCTCATCTCTCGCTAACCCCCTGCTGTACTGGGTTAACAAATGTACATCATCATGCCAGTCTTTTTGTGGAGTTACTGGGGATCAAAATATAGTTCTTCATGACTAACTGACAGATGCCTTATCAATAAAAATATATCATAGTATCTTAATTTGAGTTATTAATGAGTGAAAAATTAATGATAGGCAGGGCCAGACATAACATGCAAGGTCTAGGTCTTGGTATAATTTCTTTTGCCTTTTTGAAAACCTACTCGGGGGAGGGGGGGAAGTGGATCTAGAAACTAGAAAAACTCTCTGGTATATACTCAATCTATCCTAGTAGATAAACACCAGCTTCTTTCAAATTTATAAACCTCTTTATATATCCTACCATTACTCTAGAAGAACTTAAAGCAACAACCTATATATAAAAGAATGAAAAGAAAACAACAAAACAAATCAGAAAACCACTGTGCTTTGGGATGTCTTTCTGTACATTGTGAATTTGTGTTGATCTCATTGGTTGGTAAATAAAGCTGCTTTGGCCTATGGCAAGGCAGGATAGAACCACTTGAGAAACCCAAGCAGAAATACAGGAGAATAAGGGCAGCGTCTGGAAGATCTTGCATAACTCTAGTTAGCATATAATAAAAACCTGGAGCCAGATATTGGGGAAAGATGAAATGTTAGGAAGAAACCACAGCCACCCAGCCACCTCCTCAGGCCTGCTTTCAGAACTCCTTCAGCTGAATGCCTGAGTCCTAAGCGGAAGGGATGGCAAGTATCTGGGAAAGCTGAAAAATCTTCCTCTCTTGCTCTGCTCAGCTCTCTTAACTTCCTCTTTCCACATTCCTAAAGCTTGGATTAAAGGTGCAGGTTGGCCCTCCCTGGCCTGGCTTGGTTCTGTGGTTAACTCTGATATTCCAGATTAATTTTATTAGATATATACCACAGGGAGACACTATCCTGCTACAACGTACCAGCAGACTGGTAACAATATGGCTATGTGGTAATATATAAATTAATGAAAATGGGTTAATTTAAGATGTAAGAGCTAGCTACTAACATGTCTGAGCCACCAGCCAAACATGTATAATTAATATATAAACTTCTGAGTTGTTATTTGGGAACAGGCAGGCATGTCTGTTTATACCCCTGGCTATTGAACAAGAGTCAATGTTATCCAAGAGTCTGCTTTGCTATGCAGCCCCTGGCTGTATGTTCTAGATGCTTTGGATGTTCTGGAACCTGTTTATTCATACTACCATGTGTTTGTTCTTTAGGTAAAATAAAATATTTGAAAAAAAGAAACACATGACAATACATAATAGGCAACCTTATATAGATGAAGTACCTATTGCTCTCTTTCTAAAGACCTCTATCTTATTTTAGGGCTTATGGTTCTGTCACTCAGAAATTTTTTTAGCTAGTTACCACTCATCATGAGCAGTGTGTGGGCACATATGTGTAATATTTTGACATGATATATGGAGATGATTTTAGACTGTGTGTTCAGGAATAATCAAGGCAAGAAAGAAGTCAGAGACTAGATGTCAAGTTTATAATGTGATTGCCAAGTGGTGCCCTTACGTTCAACTCATATTCCTACTGAATGAGTTTTTAAATATATGCTAAACTATGTTAGATGTCCATATTATCTAGGAGTATGGTTTGGAGTCAGTTTAAATTTCAGTCATGACAATGACAATTACCAGATGACACCTTGAGAGAGTGTCATACAAACCAATTATCTACTCTAAAATGGAATCATGATATAAGGTACAAAAAAAAAATTGGTGTCTGAATCATGGTCTGACTGTTCCTCCCTTGTTCTTACATTACTGTCAAATACAATCTCTGACATCATTTAGGTTTTCACCAGTGTCTGCTTTATTTATACATATTGGCAAAATACATACAGAAAGTATATATATATAATTAAAGCATATTTATAATATTTTAGTGGTTGACAGCTTTGACAGAATTCTGATTCTGTTGCTCAATAGCAGTGGTGAGATTTCTCAACCTTTTGTTTCTGAAATTCTTTTTATCTCTAAAATAATTTTAATTTAACACATCTAAACAGAGCTTATATGAGTTTTAAATGCTCTCTGGCACTCAAAACTATGTGAGTTGTTATTGTAATTACTAAACTTTGTCATATGGTGATTCTGTAAATGAATAAAATCAAATGACAGCACAGTCAAGATTAAGGATGTCAGCAAATAGATGAACCTCTTTCACTTTAACCTAATTTTTGAAACAGATGCTCCACTCTTAATCTCAACAGGAAACAGATTTCACAGCCCAGGAGCATAATTACAGAAAACACTAACTCCTGTGGTCACAAAGCTATTCTTGGGGTATACTGAGTAGTTGCCAATTCAGACCTCAATGGGTGATGAGGGCATATGGTAATAAAGGATCAGTCAAGAGTATACCATACTGCTCAATAAATGCTAGCATCTTTGCAAAATTAAAAATAGAGGTCACCATGCTTCTCCATCAATAAGAAGCAACAAAATTCAATGCATAAACTGATAGGCACATCTCAATTATTCTCCCCTTTCTCCCACTTTTTTCTTTTATATCTGGTACAAAGTGGAGTATAATTGACTATCTGTCATGTACCAAGAGTTGTGCTAGCTAGTGTGGATTAAATAATAGACAAAGTAAAATCAGATATCCTTGGCCTTTGGAGCACACAGCCCTGCAGGTCTCAAGACCTGAGCTTCCTGTCATGTTAGTTGTCTTGTGAACTGAATATTACCAGGACCTTAAACATAATTACTGTTGTGCTTCAACCTTCCTATGAAAATGTGAACCAATGTCTATTCTCCCCAAATAGGGAACCAATAATAGATTCAATACAGATACCACCAAATCCATTTCTGTCAACTCACAAGTTATATTGGGTTGTTTACAATAATATGGGTGAAGGGTTACTTACAGGAACAGAAATGACTCAAAGACAGCTGAATCACCCAATGCTACTCTAGCTTGGATGACATTTTTAAAGGGCTGAATACTTGTAACTCACTGCACAACCAGCAGGAAGCTAAAAAAAAGTTGCTGTGTGTCCCTATGTAGTGCTCAGTCAGTGTGAGACTCTTCCAGGCAAGTAGGCTGGTCTTGATTTTCCTGTATAGTTTCCAGGTCTCTGCATCTTTTGGGCCACTTGACTATTCTGTGAAGCAGACAATTTGTCTGAAATGGACTCTACAGTCTTAAATGCTTATATACTCTCAGGGAGGGAAGGTCTCAGTGTCATGGACTTCCTGAAGATATTTTAAGTTATTTACTTCTTGAGCTTAAGAAATTTCCCTGCAAGATGGATTATTTTACTTTCACATAGACCATCTCATTGCTTCATCTACCTATAATATCCTGTGTCTTAACGAGCTTCCTCTTTAGGCAGCCTCCATGAAAGCAAGCAATGTTCTGTTTGACCTCACTTTTAACATCCCATGTCTTAAAAAGCTTCTTTCTACAATAAAAGCTTTGATCTTATTTCGTGAAAAAAAAACCAAAACTATTATACAAGAGATATTCAAGGAGAAGTCTGTTCTTGATAACATGGTGGTCGTTTGTCCTCTATACATTCCGATCTCTCACTCCTGTGTCTGGGAAATTCTACTAGAGAAAGATAGTGCTATGGTGAAATAGATAATACCTACCATCAGTTCCATTAGCTGTCTTCTGTTCAGGCTTTGAGTATAGATTACCAATGAAAGTGGGACTTAGGAGTTTACACATGCCAATGCTTCATTTTCTTTTTGTTACTATGCATATAGAATTTTCTGTGCAAATAAGTTCTTTAAAGGCCCATACATTTTCAGTTAGGATGAATTGACATTCATTGTTAATTCTGCTTTGGGCACTCAAGTCCTGCTTGAAAAACTGCAAAGTGTTAGGCTTCTTTTGCTTTTCATTTCTTTGTTTAAGAACAATCACTTAAAGATTATCAATATATATCTAAGAAGATAGAGGAACTGCTATAAAAGATTTGAAGTGCTAAATAGGATTGAAGAAAATAACCAGCTCTGCAGTATAATCCATTCTTGGAGAGTTTAGATATGAGTAAGAATTTTAAAAACAATCTGTATCAGTGTAGTGGGAGTCTGCTATAGTTCAGAGTACTTCTGTGCCACATGAAACCTTCTTGGATCTTTTCCTGAGAAAGATGCTGGGATACTCTCTGCAGTTACTTTGGGATAGTATTGAATTTGGATACAAATGAGAGACTGTATACTGTGGGAAGATACTAGGAATAAAGAAAGTAGCATGCAGGGCATACCTTAAATGACTCTGACTTTCACCTTGCTGATTAAACTATGGCCTGATGGAAATCAGAACCCAGCTTCAACTTGAATGATGCCTACATACTTAGTTTATCTTATAATCTTGCAAGAAGCACCACATATAACTTAAATTAGAAGGGTACTTCTGAAGAGGGGTATGTGTGTGTGCATGCACACACATGTGTGTAATAAAATCTAAAAGATTTCCCCAAAGGCACGCAGAAGCAGAAGAAGTAAATGAATGTGGGAATAAAATGGCTGAGATAAATAATTTGCTTTATCTAGATTTATTTATCTACATTTCTGTCTGTCCATTTCCCTTTCTCTCCCAGTTAGTGCATATTGATAGATACATAAACATAGACACCAACATATATATGCATATATTCATCATGTACACACACATATATATATATATAATATATGGTTCTGTGGAGATGGCTCAGAGATTGAGAACACAGTGCCCTTTATATATATATATATATATATATATATATATATATATATATATATATATATGGTGATTTTACATCATGTACTCCATCAAACTCAGTTATCAGTCCTCTCAGTTTCATACCCACTCTTATGATCTCCTCATTTACAAAAAAGCCCATTCATGCTGCTCATTTACGTACTGAAGCATAATTAAATCCCTGTGGAAAGACCTTTAAAGAAAATGAGTCCATCCTCACCCACCCTCCTGCCAGAAGCCATCAGTGCAGAAGTGAGGCACTGTGTCATTTAGCTGTATTATAGCCTTGAGCTCTTGTATACAATGACATCTTTTTTTTTTAAGTACACTAATTAGTGAGTACATCCCCTGCTTCTCTTTCTTGGTTTGTGATATCTCCCTCAGGAGGATATTCTCCAAATCTATCCATTTGCCTGCGAATTTTAGGATATTATTATTTTTTTCTTACTGCTGAGTAATACTCCTTTGTGTAGCTATACCACAGTTTGTTAATCCATTCCTCAGTTGAGAGGTATCTAGCTTCTTTCCAGGTTCTTGATATTACAATAATGCTGCTATGAAGGTAGTTGAGCTAATGCTTTTGGGGTGCTAATGTGTGTCTTTAGGGTATATGCCGAAAAGTGGTATTGCTGGATCATGAATCCTTGGGGTTATTGATTCCCAGTTTTCTGAGAAACTGCCATACTGCATTCTGGAGTGGCTGAACAAGTTTACACTCCCACCAACAATAGAGGAGTGTTCCCCTTGCTTGGCAACCTCTCCATCATAGGCTGTCATCTGTGTTTTTAATCTTAGCCATTCTAGCAGGTATCAGGTGGTATCTCAAAGTTGTTTTGATTTGCATTTCTCTGATGGCTAAAGATGTTGAGCTATTCTTTAAGTGCCTTTCAGCCATTTGTAATTCATCTGTTGAAAATTTTCCTTCTAGCTCTAAAGCCCATATTTTAATTGAATTATTTGGGGTTTGGACCTCTAGTTTCTTAAGTTCTCTATATATCTTAGAGATCAATCCTCTGTCAGATGTAGGGTTGCTGAAGATCTTTTTCCATTCTGTATGCTGTTGTTTTGTCTTATGGACCAAGTTCCTAGCCTTACAGAAGGTTCTCAGTTTCAGGACATCCCATTTATTGAATGTTGTTCTTAGTGTCTGTGCCACTGGTGTTATTTTTAGGAAGTATTCACTCGTGTCAATGTGTTAGAGGATATTTCCCACTTTCTTTTTTATCAAGTTTAGTGTGGCTGAGTTTATGTTTAGGTCTTTGATCCACTTGGGTTTGAGTTTTGTGCAGGGTGATAGGTTTGGATCTATTTGCATTTTTCTACACACTATAATCCAGTTATGCCAACAACTGCTGTTAAAGATACTACCTGTCTTACATTGAATACTTTTGGCTTCTTTGTCAAAAATCAGGTGTTTATCTGTATATGGGTTAATATCAGGGTCTTCTATTCAATTCTATTGATTCACAAGTCTGTTTTTATGCCAGTACCAAGCTATTTTTATTACTGTTGCTCCATAGTATAATTTGAAGTTGAGGATGGTGATACGTCCTGACATTCTTATGTTGAACAAAATTGTTTTGGCAATCCTGACTTTCCTGTTATTCCAAATTATTTTCTTTTTCTTTTTTTTTATTATTATTTTTTTCTTTATTTATAATTGACTATTATTCTTTCAAGGTCTGTAAAAAGAAACTGTGTTGGAATTTTGATGGAAATTCCATTCAATCTGTAGATTGCTTTCAGTAAAATTGCCATTTTCACTATGTTGGTCCTACCTATCCAGGAACATGGGAGATCTTTCCATTTTCTGGTATCCTCTTCAATTTCTTTCTTCAGTGATTTAAAGTTTTTGCCAAACAGATCTATTACTTCTTTATTTATAGTTACACCAAGGTATTTAATGCTATTATAAAGGATGCTGTTTCCCTTATTTCCCTTCTATCTTTAGTGTCTAAGGGGGCTACTGATTTTTTTAAGTTAATCTTGTATCCTGCTACATTGCTAAAGGTGTTTACCAGCTGTAGAAGTTCCCTGTCAGAATTTTGTGGGTCACTTATGTATACAATCATATCATCTGCAAGTAGAGATAGCTTCATTCTTCTTTTCCAATTTGTATCCCCTCAATCTCCTTGTGTTCTCTTATTTGCTTTAGCTAAAATTTCGAGAACTATTTTGAATAGGCAAGGGGAGAAGGGACCGTCTTGTGTAGTTCTTGATTATAGTGGGATTGCTTTGAGTTTCTCTCCTTTTAGTTTGATGTTGGCCATCGGCTTTTTGTAAATCACCTTTAATATATTTAGGTATTTCCCCTGTATTCCTGATCTCTCCAGAAATTTTATCATAAAAGAATGTTGGATTTTGTCAAAGGCTTTTTTAGCGTCTAAGGAGATGATCATGTGGTTTATTTCCTTCAATTTGTTTATATGATGGATGGCATTTTTAGCTTTTCATATGTTGAACCATCCCTGCATTTCTGGGATGAAGCTTACATGATTGTGATGAATGACTTCTTTATATGTTGTTGGATTTGGTTTGCCAGAATTTTGTTGAGATTTTTTTCATCAATGTTTATGAGGGAAATTAGTCTGTAATTCTCTTTCTTTGTAGCATCTTTGAGTGGCTTGGGTATCAGGGTTATTGTGGCCTCATAAAAAGTTTCTACTGTAAGAAACAGTTTGAGGAGTATAGGTATTAGCTCTTCTTTGAATATCTGGTAGAATTCTGCACTGAAACCATCTGGGCCTGGGCTTTTTTTATTTGGGAGACTGTTATTGACAGCTTCAATTTCCTTTGGGCTTATACATCTGTTTATGTCTTTAATCTGACCTCGATTTAATTTTGGTAAATGGTACCTGTCTAGTAAGCTATCCACTTCTAGATTTTCCATTTTTGTAGAATTTAGATTTTCAAAGTATGACCTGAAAATTCTCTAGATTTCCTGGGGGTTAGTTGTTATGTCCCTCTTTTCATTTCTGATTTTGTTAATTTGGATACTCTCGGTTTCTCTCTATCTGTCTCTCTACTTTTTGGTTAGTTTGGATAAGGGTTTATCTATCTTGTTGACTTTCTCAAAGAATCAACTCTTTGATTAATTGATTCTTTATATTGTTCTTTTTGTTTCAATTGTATTTATTTCAGCTTTAAATTTGATTATTTCCTGCCATGTACACCTTCTAGGTGGGTTTGCTTCTAATTGTTGTAGAGTTCTCAGCTGTGTTAATAGTTCTCTTGTGTGGGATTTTTGTAGTCTTTTCATGTAGGCATGTAGTGCTACAAATTTTCCTTTTAAGACTGCTTTCATTGTGTCCCATAAATTTGTGTATGTCATGGATTCATTTTCATTCAATTCTAAGAAGTCTTTGATTTCTTTCTTAATTTTTTTCTTTACCCAGAGGTAGTTCAGTTGAGTGATGTTTAGTTTCCATGAGTTGGCAGGCTTTCTGTGATTTTTAATGTTGTTGAACTCTAACTTTAGACTGTAGTGATATGAAATGCTACAAGGAGTTATACCCCTGTTGATAATGGATTTATGATCTAGTATGTGGTTAATTTTGGAGAAAGTTTAATGGGATGCTGAGAAATATGTATATTTTCTTTGTTTGGGTAGAGGGTTTGCTATATATCAACTAAGTCCATTTCGGTCATAACTTCTGCTAGATCCTTTATTTCTCTGTTGAGTTTCTGTCTGGTTTGACCTATCCAAGAGTGAAAGTGGGGTATTGAAGTTTCCCACTATTAGTGTGTCAGGTTTGATATGAAGTTTAAGGTGTAGTAGTATTTCTTTTACATATGTAGGTGCCCTTGTGAGGGGCATAGATATTCAGAATTGAAATTAATGTCTTGGTGGATTTTTCCTGAGATGAATAAATAGTGTCTGTCCTGGTCTCTTTTTTTATTTCACTTTAAAGTGTATTTTGTTATACATTAGCATGGCTATACCAGCTTTTTCTAGGGCCATTTGATTGGAAAGTCTTTTTCCAAACCTTTTCTTAGAGCCTGTATCTGTCTTTAAAGTTTAGGTGTGTTTCTTGGATGCAGCAAAAAGGTGTTTTCTCTTTTTGTATCCATCGTGCTAGGTTGTATCTTTTCATAGGTGAATTCAGTCCATTGATATTAAGGGATATTAATAACCAATGATCTATATTTCCTGTCATTTTGGTAGTAGCTTGTATTTCCTTATTTGGGGGGGGGGTTCTTCTGTGGGTTTATCAATTCTTTGTTGTTACATGGGTGTTTCTGGTTTCCTTAGGTTGGGGTTTTTTCTCTAGGGCTTTTTGTAGAGCTGGATTTGTGGTTAGGTATTGATTAAATCTGGTTTTGTCATGAAATATCTTGTTTACTCCATCTATGTTGATAGGAAGTTTTCCTATCAATAGTCTAGGTTGGCATCCATGCACTTTTAATATCTGTACAATGTCTGGTCAGGACCTTCTTGCTTTCATTGTTTCTATTGCATAGTAGGACGTTAATCTGATGGCCTTACTCTTTACAGCTCTAAGTATTTTTTGTTTGCCCTCTAGGTTTAGTGGCTTGATTATGGTGAATAGCCTTTTAGGGGCGTCTAGTCTATTTGGTGTTCAGTAGGATTCTTATGTCTTTATAGGCATTTTCTTCTTTAGGTTGAGGAAGTTTTCTTTTATGATTTTGTTGAATATATTTTCTGAGCCTTTGAGCTGGTGTTCTTCTCCTTCTTCAATTCCACTGAATTCCTAAGTTTAGACTTTTCTTGGTGTCCCAAATTTCCTGGACATTTTGTATTATGACTTTTTTGGTTTTAGTGTTTTCTTTAACTGATGTATCTATTACCACTATTGAGTCTTCCACCCCAGAGGTTCTCTCTTCCATCTCTTGGATTCTGTTGTTTATGCTTGAATCTGTGTTTCTAGGTCTTTTTTTTTTCATATTTTCTATTTCTAGCTTTGTCTCACTTTGTGCTTTATTGATTCTATTTCAATTTTTAATTGCTGTTGTCAATATATATTACATATTTAATAATTCCTGAATATTGGGGAGAGAGCACACAGTCAAATCCTACATAGACAGCTCAGGAAATTCTTAAACCCTGAATACAAAGATAAACAGCTGAGTCAGTCACACACACCTTTAATCCCTGCACAGGGAAAGGGGGAGTGGTGACCTACACCCTTGATCCCTCAACTCCAGAGACAGAATTTCTTCTTCTGTTTCTGTGAGTTCAAGGGTACACACCTTTAATCCTAACCTGGATGGGATAGGTTATACAAGGGCTTGTAGAAACCCAGAGAGAACAAAAGCAACTGGGAGAAGCTACTGGCAGAAGCTAGTGGCAGAAACAACCAGGAGGTGGCTGAGGAAGTTGCAAGACAGCTGGGTGAGAATTGACTGTGGTGCTTTTTCTCTCTGATATTTCAGCCTTCAGCTTTGAGTCTAATTCATAATATTACATCCTGTTAAGTTTCTTTCATCTGTTTGTTTTTCTCTTTCTTGATTTTCTTTATGTCCTTTCAGGGTTTTCTTCTTCTTTTCTAATTTTCTCTTTGTATTTTCTTCTATTTTCTTAAGGGAGTTTTTATATCTTCTTTTAAGGATTCAAGTAGTTTCATAAAGCTGTTTTTCAGGTCATTTCCTTCTCTTTCCTTTTCATTGTTATGTTCAGGTCTTGAAGCTACAGAACCCCACTTGCTTCTTCTGGAGTTGTCTTATTGATCTTTGTATTGTTGCATGTATTCTTGCACTGGCGCCTGCCCATTGTTTCTTCCATTCACTTTTGGTAAGTTCATGGTTGGCTCTTAGTGGCTTGTTGGTCTTAGGGCTCTTTTTTAAATATTTTTTTTTATATGAATTGGTGTTTTGTCTGCATGTATAACATTGTAAGGGTGTCAGATCTTGGAATTACTGAAAATTGTTAGGTGACATGTGGATGCTGAGAATCAAACTCAGGTCCTCCAGAAGGACAGTTAGTGTTCTTAACTGCTGAGCCATCTCTCCAGCTCGGTCTGATGGCTCTTAATCCACTGTGCAATTGGAGAATCAGCTGTTTCAGTGAGTTTGCTTGCTATGATGTCAGCTATGGTCTGAGCAGATTGTTTTCTTTGGAAGTTGTACACGCTCTCAGTGACTGGACTCAGGTAGCACAAGTCACTGCTTGGCTTAAAGGGGAGTTCACCCTCACCTCTGACCTCTCAGCTGTGTTCCTAGGGATTCAGCTACTCCCATGCTGTTGTACTGCTATTAAGTCAGCTGAAGTTTGAGTAGATTGTGCTCTACCGAAACTGAGCACAGAGGAGCAGAGTTTTGTTCCCATCATTCATTTCTGGCAGTGCACAACTACTTACAACTCCAGCTTCAGCAACTCTAATGCCCTCTTCTTTAGGCACCTGCACTCTAAGCTCATGTGCACACTTGTGCACATGTGTGCACACACACAAACACACATTGACACATACTCACATTCAAACAGTGTTGTTTTAGAAAAACTAAAAAAAAACTTATACTTTTATTATGTAATTGCTTAACTAATTTTATAATAATGAGTCATTTTGAAAAAAGCGTGTGTGTGTGTGTGTGTGTATGTGTGTGTGTGTGTGTGTACTCTGTGAACATAGGAACAATATATACACACTTTGAAAAATTACATTAATACAAATTGAACTCACTGATGTGATAACATGCTGAAAGAAAATGGTCAAATATATCTTTGATGATAGATACAAGCATTATTTTTGAGTGTTCAGATTCTTCTCTATAAACTAAACCCATTTTTGCCTTATACTCTTAAACATACAGTTAGAAATTTACATTAAAATATATGAAAAAACCATTCCATTAAAAATCCTTTGTAGAGCTTGTTTCTACCATGTTAGGAAGGAAGATTGTGTCCTTAAGCAACAGGACATCTGGGAAGCAATTCATTATGGTTCTCCACAGGCAATAATGTTAACCTTGAGCAACACCAGGCATATACTTCTTGAGGACACCAGACTCACTTTCCACTGTGTGTCTTCAGAATGTGTCTAATTTTTAAAGTGCCCAGCATGGGTAGGGCATAGACAAAATTAACTTGGTAAGCAGTTTTTGCTGTTTTCCATAAAAGTAGAAAACAAAGCCAAGGACATCAAGTCTATTTCTAGATAACATTCACAATCCTTATTTTTTTTATTAAATAAGTGACTCTGTTTTCTCACTGGTCTTTATGAGTAGGAAATACACAGAATACAGAATATGCATCATATCTTTTAAAAATTCATGTGTCCCAAAAACTCTGAGAAGATATGATATATAACATTTAAGAGGAATAATCAATATTTCTTAATCTCTTTATAAATTAGATATATTACATTAGGATATAAATAAAATGAAAATCTTGAGGAATTTCCTAGGTAGAATTATTAATATTTCCAGTGTATGTTCGAAAGGCATCTCCTGAAATAAAGCATGTCATAACCTCATTGAGCCATGCTCTTCAAAATGTGAGCCATGAGGTTTCAGTGGCCTTGACATCACATAATAATTCACTTCCTAAACAGGTGATCTGCATTTTAATGGGATTCTTGAGGTGAATCATGATCCCATTAAAGATTCAGTGGTACTTCCCTAGGGGTTTTTGTAAATATATGTTTCCTATGGGGGCGTACTTATGTCAAAATCAATGACTATTATGGATAGGAACATGTCTTCGCCCTCATTAATACTAAAGTAGATGAAAGTTCAAATGACATGTAGAATCCTACCAAGAGTATATATAGACCAAGATGACCAGACAGCTAGAATTATTTGAGAAAGTGTAGGAATACTCAAAACATGATGTCAAAGCATAGCTGAAATTTGAATAAGAAAATGGAATAATCAAAAGATAAGAACAATGATAAAGCCAAAAGTACAAATTTGTATTTAGGTGTTTAATCTATGGTTACTTTTGGGTAACACACAGCAATTTCCTCCCACCTCACCTGAAAAGCTGATAAAAAGATCAGCATCTTTCAAGCTAGGCATGTGATAATAAAATCCTCTTATAAAGGTAGGACATGTGAATAGTTTTTGTCTGCAGGGAAAGGCAACTTCAACTTTGCTACACTTGGAGAATAAAAGCCAGACAGCTGACCTATGGAACTAGATGTTTAGAATAAATCCCATTGATACCACTGGAACCTACTTGTTACTTCATTCTTGACAACTTTTATTGCAAGTATCTATCTGTCTGTCTATATCTATCTAACTAGCCACCCATCTATCTATCGAGCCACCTATCTATCTATCAATCTTCTATGCATCTATCTGTCTATCTATCCATGTATCTATTTATCTGTTTACCTATCATCTATTATGTATGTGAGAGACAATGCATGTGGAAGTAAGATAACTTGTAGAAATTAATTCTTTACTCTCACTGTGTAGGACTTGGACATGGAATCCAATTTATCAGGTTTGGTGGCCCTCACTCACTGAGACATCTTTTATTCTCAATTGAAATGATTCTTAATTCAAATAAAATCTATCCAAATACCAGGAAGAGACATGGAACTTTCCTCACACAAAATAAGCAAGAGATATGCAGATCTTATTAATCAGAATTCAAAAGAACCTTGAATTGCAGTGATCACATGGCCTATGAACCACAATCTAATACCTGGTTGACAATGTTACTGCAGCACTGGCTACAAACTCAAAAGTAAATGTTTTACGTGATTCTCCTGCAGCCTGTTGCGTTGGATAAGGGTGTTTCATGAAAAACTTATTAGAATATATTGTTACAATTCTGAATATCTAAGCATGTAAAACAAGTTAGTAGAATTAACATATTTCAAAGATTTTAAAATAATTAAGTAATACTTAAATAGGAATTCCAGTTAGCATATTGATAATAATTAAGAAATTAGCTGAAAAATTGTGATCCAGGGCTATGGAAAAACTTTAATCAGGATATCAGTTGCCATGCAAGCAAAATTTTGATAATTTAAAAGAAAATGGCCCCCAAAAGGAGTGACACTATTAGACAGTAGGGCCTTGGATTGGGTATGGTCTTGTTGGAAAAATGTATTATTGTGATGACTCAATTTGAGGTTTTATATATGTTCAAGCAAAACCAGTGAGATAGACGTGTTGTTTACAAGTCAAGATGTATTACTAACAGCTCCAGCACCATGTATGCCTATATGCCACCATGTCCCACCATGATGAAAATGGACTAAACCTCTGAACTGTAAGCATGCCACTCCAATTGAATATTTTCCTTTATAGGATTTGCTATGGTCATAGTGGTCATATTGGTCATAGTGTGTCTTCATAGCAATAGAAACCCTAACTAAGACAATGATGATGATCCTTTAGTGTTTGCTGACTAGGTAGCCTAGTCCACCTATCGAACTGCAGGTTAGTGAGAGATATTATTTCAAAAACTTCAAGGTACGTGGCACCATAGCAGTTACATAAAGGTGGTATTCTGGCCTCCACACACATGTGCATACAGATGTTCTCTTATTTCCCTCTCCAGAAACCCAAACATAAAAAAATGAGTTATGTCTCAATTGGATAAACTGATCAAAACTGGATAGTGGATATACAAAGTTAATGATTGACTAACTTACCCAGAATTAAGCAAGAAGAGAATGAAAGGAGATCATGAGTAAACATGGAGAGAAAAGCACATCTCAACCTCTATTTAGAGGAGTTTCATCATAAAAGAATATAGAAAATGATTATAAAATGGTATTCTGAGGCTCTGACTATACATTTAAGAGAACTGATATTTTAAAACTAAGCAGAATCAATACAAATAAATGAAAAAAACAATTCCATTGTGGCAAAATGAAACACCAAAGCCAGTAGTTTAAAAAAATACAACTAAAGAGAAAAGATAGATATGTAACAGAAGCACCAGAATTAGAATGACAGTACACAAAAGGGGCCAGAAAGTCATGGATATTATGAATTCAAAATGGTAACGAAAATAACAGCCAATAGAGAATAATTTGAATAAAGCATTCTAGTGAAAAAAAGGTGAAATGGCTGTGCTGAAGTCCAGGATGTGACCCTGACAGAACTACAAGGGACTTACTTTCAGAATAAAGGAAATTGGTCCTGGAGAATCAGTGCCTGTATATCCTTAGTGGGAAAAAAAAGCAGTTGATGGTACAAGTCAGTAAAGTTTTTAATATTGAAAAGAGCTGCCCCCATGATAATAATCTGAGGTTATTAAAATGGGTAAAAAAATAAAACAAAGAAGTAAAATAAGGCAAGACAAATAGGAGTTTACTCAATCTTTTTCCTTGGTTCAAAACATGATCAGGATGAGAGGTAAAGTATTTCAGAGTTATTTACTTTAGAAGAGGAACCCAGCAATCACACATCATGTGAACCTATAAACTATAACTGTTCTATCAGTAGAAAGAACAAATAGTTAAGAATACAATAAGTTCAAAAGTAACAAGGTTGAAGCAACAGTGTAGTTCTTAGAGAGCAGTAACCCAGATAAAATCACGGTTAGGATATCCACATTGCATCATGATTTGGACTGCTTAATAGTTTCAAGACAAACTTTCTGATGAAATTCACCTGGATATATACTGTTTGTTACAAGTATATTAAAGGCTGGACATAGTAGTGCTTACTTTTTGTTGCACCCCTGAGGAGACAGATAGACAGATTTCTGTGAGTTCAAGGCCAACATGGTCAGTCTACATAGTGTGTTCCAGGCTGTCTAAGACTAACTACACAAAGTGAGACCTTGTTTCCAGCGGAAAACCCTAAAACAAATATACTTAAAGCATGAACAAATACTTATTTAAATGAAACTGAGATATGCAAAACATGTTTTAAGCAAGTGCTAATAAAATGTTATTGGGATATTAAACAAAAAAGAAGTCAATACATTAGTTTAAAAGGAAGTTCACTGGAAAGAATTATATACTTTGATGCATGTAGCAGCGTAATTTAGGATAATATCATACAAAACTTAATTTAGGTTTAAAAAGCTCAGCAAGTATATATTTCATGCAATATATATATATATATGTTTATATATATAAAACACTAAAAGGATGATCTCAAAGGATAATAGAAAATTTAACAAGCCACCTCACCTCACACAAACTTAACTAACTCTTGAAGAGTTGCACAGAGTAAAGAATGGTCTCAAACATTCTTCCCATCAGTTGGAAAACTTCTGTGATAAACTAATTATGTCTTGAACAAGGAAAAAAGATTAAGTAAATTCCAGGGACTCACGTAACAAAAACCACAACTAAGTAAAATTAAAATTCAAAGAGAAAAGGGCTGGAGAGATGAATCAGGAGAGGACCATGCTTCAATTCCTAGCAACCACTTGGCAGCTTGCAAGTGTCCATAATTCTGTTTCCAGGGATTCTAATAGCCTCACACAGATATACATGCAAGCAAAACACCAATGCACATACTTACATCAAAGAGAAAATAAGAATACCCTCTTGATCAATTTTTCAAGTAAATTTGGAAAAATGTAAATCTTTGTTTTAATTATTAGTGGAACAAAGAAATAATTCTAGTTGAGCTCACTAAAGGACTAAACACGAAAGCTACACTGAAAAGAATGCACATCCACTGCACTATTTGTTATGTGAGGTGAGGCTTATGTCTCCCTAGAACACATATGTCTCCCCAGCTATCATTCCACTTACCTTGTTAGAAACTGTGAGTCTGCTGCATTCCAGTACAGTAAACAATGGTCACCAAGCTTGTTACTCATTTGAGGTATGTCTAGTGTGAACTGAATTATGATGCTGCTGTCAGTCACTCATTAGGCTTCAGCATCTTCCTATAAAGTAAAATAAATTTTCATTAACAACATTTTTCTATAACTTGCATACCAAAAAGATAGTGGCTTAAAACTCATTATACTTAATAAAATATATTATAAGAATTATTCTTGCTTATTTTTTCCACTTTTTTGTTGTTGTTAAAGTTTTGTGTCTTAATGGAAGAACTAAATACAGAATGCTGAGACAGACTTATAGATAATTTACAAAGCATAGTACTTGGAAAGAGAAGGGTCATGTTTTGTTTCAAAATCTGATATTTTCCTAGTACTGAAATCAAAATGATAACTTCTAGACAAGAATCAAAAGGAAAATTTCCTCTGCTTTAGATCCATATTCATGAGATAAAACCACTACAATAGGAGGGGTCTGCAAAAGAAAATAGATTATTGCTTAATCATGCCTATTGCCTTTATCACCAAGAAGGACTCAGTTGCCAGCCAATATTTAATTCACAGCATCAAGACTTTCTGTTCTCATGGAATATTCTGCTGAATTCCAAATTTCTTTCTTCTTCCTTCCTTGGGCTTTGCTTGTTGTCTTTCCTCTGTTTTTTGCTTTGTCTCAATTTCTGCATTAATGTTTCTGATTTTGAACTGAAAGTAACACCATTTTGAAGGCAGTGGGATTCAAAGTCATTTTGATCTTCCAACCTCACTTCTTTCTGGGTTACAGGCAATTTCTTGGCATCTAAAAAAACTATTCCCCCTGTCACATATTTTACATACAATGTACCATCCCACTCCCTTTTAATTGAGCAAATATAATTTTTGCTATTAGGAGAATAATAAAAAGGTCTCAATAATTCTGTTTCTTGCCCTTATAGGTAAATTCAATATTTGTACTATACTCCATGTTAAAGCAGTTGATAGATACTTCATCTTCCTCCTAATTCCACCCAGGTTATTATCAAATTTTATTTTATTGCTATTGGGGAAATGTAAGGATGCAATTCATCTCCAGGCAGTGGTGATACAAGCCTTTAATCCCAGCACTCAGGAGGCAGCATGAGGAGAACCTGTGGTTCTGTGAGTTCCATGTCAGCCTGATCTACAAAGAAAATTCTTGGACAACCAGAGCCATTACAGACAGAAATCCTGCCTCATAACTACCTCCCTCTCAAAAAGAAAGAAAGAGAAAAAAAGAATGTCATTCATCATAGTTTAGGTATGAGTCACATGTACCCCATGACATCCTAAGGAATTTTGGTCTAGCCCAGATTTACAAATGAATTCTATCTTCTTGTTAAAACACTCAGGTTGAATTGGGTAGCTTGGGAAACCCCAAATGTTTCACTGTTCTTGAAATTCCAAGGAATAGGTTCTCCTGAAACTAGCCCTTCATGTTCTCCATCACTGTGGTGGTTTGAATGAGAATGCACCACAAATTCATATGTAGAATATATCGAATGCTTGACTGCCATTTAGTGGAACTGCTTGGGAAAGATCAGAAGATGTGGTCTTATTAGAGAAGAGGTGTCACTGTTTACACAGTTTCAAAAGCCCAAGTCATCTCATTAGTTATCTATTTTCCAAGTGAGTTCTTGAGTTTCTTTCTCTCTCTCTCTCTCTCTCTCTCTCTCTCTCTCTCTCTCTCTCTCTCTCTCTCTCTCCTGTGTGTGGATCTGAATACAAGCATTGAACAACTACAACTCTAGTACCATTCTTTCCTGCCTAATGCCATGCTCTCTGCTATGAATGTCATAGACTCTAACTCTCTGAAACTGTAAGTAAGCCCCTAATTAAATGCTTTCTTTTATAGTTTGGAATTTTAAAGGAGTCTTATCAGAGCAATAGAAAAGAAATTAAGAAGTTGGTACTAAGGAGTGGTTTACTGCTGTGTCAGACCTGACCATTTGTGTTTTGTTAGAGGAACGTAGATAACCTGATCTAGAAAATCAGTTTAATGTTGGAAGCAGTGCTTAATGGGTCATCCTGGTAGAAATTTGGAAGACAGTGCTGACAACAATGTGGACTATGGAGGGACAGATTAAAGGGTTTTCAAGGGAAAGAATAATTAGCAACTGGTTTAGAAACTTATCTTGTGATATTTGGGCAAAGATTGTGGCTGCCTTTAACATAGGTATTTGCCTGAGGCTAAATTTAAAAGCAATGGACTAATTTCTTCAGTGGAGGAGATTTCAAGGTAGCTTAATAATGATTCTATCCTGTGGTTATTAGTCATGTCACATGGTTATTACTCTTATACAGGTCTACAGCACAAAAGAACAAGTTAGTCTAAAGGAAATGCAAAATGTACAGTCTGAGAAAAAAATACTACCATGAACTTTAATGTTGGAACCAAGGTTTGTGATGAAAATGAGAATTTGTGGATCAGGATCCATCCAGCTAAGCTTCTAACTTGTGAAAAAGAAAGGCCTACAAAATTTCTTCTAAAAAGCAACAAGAGACAAATGTTGCTGCAAATAAGGTGAGGTAGCCTCACTCCAAGAGGGCAGATGAACTTAATAGAGTTGTCTCTGTGGTTCTCGCTATCCAGTCATAAAGGAGACAGCAGTAAAGACATTATGAAATTTTCATGTATGGCTAGGAAAGTCTCTAAGGCTAGGCATGTGGCAGTAGAGTCACTGAATGGAAGCTCTGAGAGACAAGTGTGTAAAACTGTGAAAGTGAAGCCCAGATTGCTTTAGAGACTGCAAGATGTTAGGGATGCCAGAGTTGTGGGATATCTGCAAAGGAGATCATCAGACTGGGAATGCGCACAGCCTAAGAGAGTGAAGAATGTTATGGACCACAAACTGGGAAACCCTTTGACATCAGATATAGATTTGGAGTTTGGTCTGCTATAATGTGATATTGTTTTGTTCTAGTATTTCTTCACAATACACCATTATCCATTTTGGAATGGTAATATATATTCTGTATATTTCTTTGTGGGGAATACATTGTTTGCTCTTCAGTTTGTATTCTTTTTCAAGAAAATTGCCTAAGTATCAGAATGGACTTTGGACTATAAGACTATAAATGACTATGGTTACTTTTGAATTTGGATTAATGCATTTTGCATTATGATATGGTCACAGGCCTATGGAGGTCGCAGGGCTAGGGAGTGAAATGTGGTAATTTGAATGAAAAGGGCCCATAGAAGTTCCTGCATTTGAATATTTGATTCCAACTTAGTGGAACTGTTTGGTAAGGATTAGGTTTTGCCTTGTTGGAGGAGGTCAAGGCAGGCTTTGAAGTTTTATTAGGCTCATTCTATCCATCCTTAGTCTTTCTCTGTCTTTCTCCTTCTTGTATATCAAGATGTAAGTTTTCAATTGTCTTCCTGACTGCCTTTGCTCCACTGTCATGGACTCTGACACTCTAAAACTATAAGCACTTTTTTATATAAGTTGAGGTGATCACTATGTCTTATCACAGCAATAGAAAAGTTACTAAGACATAAACTTTTTGTGGTTTTAAAAATAGAGGAATTGAGCCATAGTATGCCTTTGATATTTTTGTTTGGTTCCATTCAGTCAATTTTATATTCTTATAATTCATGTTTTATGTAGTCACAGTTTGTTCAGTTTTGATGTATGAATCTTACACAAGTTATTTATTCAACTATTGAAGCATACTTATCTTTTAGTTTGAAGCTTCTATAAGTAGTGATACTTATCCTTCTACCCACATTTAAGTGGTATCTCTTTGGTTATTCAAAGAAGCTTTAGTTTGCTGCTGATAGAGACCATTACACAAAACCATAACTGGTCAAGATGCATAGCAGACTGTATTGTGTATGTGTGTGGTATGTGTGTGTGGTATGTGTACAATAGCAGTAATTAAGAAGAAGTCATATATTTGTGAAAAAGGCTAGAAAAGGAGTTGGAACAAGAGGGAGGGGTGAAAATGATATAAGTACAATTCTTATATGTAAAATTCTCAAACAGATAAAATTAAATTACAAATGCAATGACCTTGTGTGTCATCTTATAAAATATGAACACATTTGATGGTGGCTTTTTCTAGGTGAAGAATTACTAAACACAGAATAACAGATATTTGGCTTTCATAGATACTACCAAAAAATATCCAACATAGTTATATTAAATGTTCCTACTAATAATTTATGAAACACATTAGACTTGGAAAGATCTTGTGTAAGTAATATATGCATACAATATCAGTATACATACAGTGAGAGTGTGTGTGCATTGTAGAGCTTAAAGTTTACATTTTAAGCACCATTCTAGACAGAAAGGAAAAAGAGCACAGGTTCTGTCTTGCATCTTTCCAATCATTGGATTAAAAAGTATGCTCTAATGAGTTGCTATGCTGATTTTGTGGATCCTGAGGAAGCAGTACTGCAAGTAGAGAATGTGTGCCAATAAAACATATGAAAGCAGTTTTTCGAAACTGTTGGTTTGTTTTTTACTGCCTTCTTGCAGCCAATTTAGGCACATAAACATAAGTGCTGTAATCCCGTTGTGACAAAAATAACTAAGATTTTGATATGCTTGCTTTCTATAAATGTCATTTAATGCTGATGGTCTTGACACTACACTGGGCTCTGTCACTATACACAGTACTTTTTACTGCATATCTTTGTTGCCTTATACCGGCATCCTTGTCTGTTATGGAAAAATTACCTTGTAAATAAAAACATGTTATGTGGACTCTTTAGATAAAAAAAAATTAAATAAAAAACACATTGTAAATAAAACATCTCTTGTGAACTCTTTAAATAATATTCTTTAAGTAATATATTCTGTGAATATAAAAGTACTACTAGCATAATAGCAGTATTGATGTTGTTTTGACTCTTTAGGAAAATAGCTGGCTATTCTTGATATCATATTCCTTTTGTTAAATATTTAATACTGGAAGCTTTCCCATTTCATGTAAATTAGCATTACAATCTTATAAACATGTTTTTATTTGTTGAATTCTGGGTCAAAGTAATTATACAACAAAGAATAATGTTTTCATACCAAAATGCAATGCATGCATGTAAATTGGGGCTCTTACTGAAGAGGCAATGAGTACAATCTCACATTTCATGCAATGAATCTAACGTGTAAAAAAAATTATAACATATTTTTATATTTTAGAAAACAGCAGTCAAGGGGTCTTCATCTTCTCCATTCATTTTAGACATGTTATATTAAATTCTATAAGATAAAATTGCATGGGAAAACTCAGAGACTTGTACATGAAACAAAAGGTTATTTTTTTACCTCTCAAAATAATTTGAACGATTTCATTTCATTAAACCATGATGATTTATATCTAATTTAATATTTCTAGTATAAGAATTATATCCAGGAGATTATACAGTGTTATTGGCAATGCTTTCAATTTATCTATGTGGTTCAGAGTTACTTCTAAGACTCATCATCTAAGTGGCCCTTAGCAATGTACTTAGCTTCTCAGAGCCCCAATTGCTTGTTTAGCAAAATGTGATACCTATTGTAAGTGCATGTGAAAATAAAAAGATACAATTTATCAAACACAGTTAACTGTGTGTCTAGGACACAACCGGATCCCCACAAATGGTAGCTATCAATAAGGTAGAGAGATCACACACATCATTACCATTCTTTCTGAAGTGGGTTGTTGCAAATGTATGGTATAAGATGGAACCAGACTGAGGCACTTGAAATTTACTTTTGCATTTTTAAGATCAGAATGTGTGAAAAATAGTGTGATATCCAGTCTTAGAAAACACTAAAGTGAAAAAATGAAGTGATAACTCTGGGACCAATTGTCTAAGATGAATTCTTCTGTAACTTCTTTGTACATGATCTGAAAAGAATCATTTAATTTCTCTGGCTTTTACAATAGAATAGGCCTTTTCTCTCATTGTGTGTGTGTGTGTATGTATATGTGTGTGTGTGTGTGTGTGTGTGATATAGTGTTAGTGGATGTATTTTTCAAGGTGTTGTTTACAGACTAAGTCAACATGTGGATTGTGTGCTTTATAATTGTTGTCACTAGGAGTTTGCTAATATAATTATTCCACTGACACTAGATTGAGTAACCTCTAGTAATGTCACTTGCTGACTCTACAAGAGAAAAATGGTAATTTCTTGAGAAATGCAGAATGAATTCACCAACTATGTGCTCAGTTCTGATTCTCCAACAAGCTTCTTGAAGAAACAGACAACAGAATGCTAAAACATGTTGGACCTTGATGTTGAGTTTTGCAAATTCTTGATCTCACAGTTCTTAGAAACATTGATAAGACTGGCAGAATGTGTGGAGAAGGCAAGGTAAAAACTCAGTGCAGTTTTTTTTTAATGTTTTTTTAGAAGCTGAAATTTCTTTACTCGGAGATAAAGCCGCTGAATGGATCTTGAAGCCCTACAAATTGGTTATAATTAGAGAAGATATTTGAGAAGCTATAGTTACAAGAATAAACTCTTTGGGATTATTATAAAAAATGTATTCTATGTGTTAGAACAACAACATTTCTGTAAGCTAATTTCTTTCTGGGAAAACAATGACAATAAATTTGTTTTTCCACATGCAGATGTGGATATCTACAAACTGCTATTTGTTATGACTTTGCTTCCTATGTATTGCTCTTAGATAAGGATCTACACACTCTATGTGTGTTCTCTTGAGACTATAGAGTGAAGAGGATATATTAATATGGGAGTGGACTTTGCCATAGTCACTTACTCTGGGAAGATAAAGCTTAAAACAGAAAATGAATTCTTCATCTCCCTAGAATTGACTTGCCTAGGTTTTATTCCTGGTGAGTCTCTACCTACATTCATAGATATTTGTGGAGGAAAATTAAATCATCTTTCTCACAAGAAGAAGCACAGACAACCTTTAATGTTTTCAACACCAAGAGCCTGGCAATGTAGCCACTCAGAATAACCATTTCTAGAAGCTGTTACAAACTGAAATGTTCACACACTGCTCATATTCCTGGTCCTTCACCTAGCTCTTATGAAAAGTAAGGGTTATATCTCCTCCATCTTCCAGGATGGTAGGGAGAATGTGTGGCTACAAGCCAGGACTCTCCCAAAAAGTGCTCTTTTGCAAGTTATATCAGCAAAGCCAATGGGTTCCCTAAGTTTGGAGACAGAATGTTCTTGCATAGGTGGAAGAAGCTAAAACCCTTGGGTCCAGAAGAAGGGGCTAAAGTGGTGACCTACTAGAAATCATGAGATTTACAAGGTATTTGTTAGGAAAAAAAGGGTACCAGTTCTGTGGGTAATAGGTAGTAAGAAAATCTTGAATTTCTCATAGTACAATTTCATTTATATACACAGTCAAAGCTTTACAAACATTTAAATGCGCTTGTTTATTATTAAAAGAGGGAAATCTACTCCCAACACCCATACATGTAGCAAAAATGACAACATGCTAACAGCTAAACAAGCAAAAATATTAATTACCTAAAAGCAATAGAAGATTGTCTGAATATACCTTTATTTTCCTGTTGGTAGGATTGTCAAAAGTGTTTTCAATCACTCATATTAATACAGTGTACATCGTAAGTGCATTTTTAAATATTAGGGTATATCAAAAGAATGAACCGTATTTCAAAGGTGTTTTTAAATTAAGTATATGTGTGAAGTTGCATGAGTTTATGTGCATCATGAATGTGCAGGAACCCATGGACGCCAATAGAGGGCATTACAACCCTTAGAATGTATGTCACAGGAGGCTGAACAAATCCCGGTTTTCTGTAAGAGCTAAACCTGCTCTTTCGGCCCAAGAATGAATCTTTTTATAATTTAGCATATGATGACTAGTAAAATACAGATTTCTGAGCTTTTTCATCACAACCAACCCCCAACATTTTATACTGAAATGTTTTTTGAATGAGAAAATTTTAGCTGTATCTATGGACTTTTAAGAGTTGAAACATTAAATTAACGTTTTCACGTTTTCTTAGTTTTAGCCCTATTTCTTCATCCAAGTATATGGCATGTTTCATAATACTTACATTTAGTCCAGTTGAAGGGTATCAGATTTTAGAGATATATGCTCTTCAGGAAAAATCTTTTCCTGAATATTTCTTTACCTTTGTATTAGTCAGGTTCTCTAGATCAATAGAATTTCAAGATCAAATATCTCTTTCACTGTGCATTGTGTGTGTGTGTATGTTCCAGATTATCCAACAGTAGCTTTATACCCACGAAAGATCCAAGAATCTAGTCATTGTTCAGTTCATGAGGCTAGGTATCTCAGCTGGTCTTCAATATACATCAGAATCCCAATGAAGTAGGCTCCAATGCCACTAAAGGAATGAATTAGCTAGTGAGACCAGAATAAATAGATAAAGAGCAAAAGCTTCCTTCTTCCATCTCCTTAAATAGGTTTCTAGCAGGTGTGGTCCATATTAAATATGAGTATGCCTGTTTCACAAGATCTCCATTAAAAGGTATGTCTTCCCGCCTCAAAAATCTAGATTAGAAGTAGATCTTTCCATTTCAAAATAAATAAAATTTCTCCTTCATTTTGGGGTTTTAGTTATTTACAGGCATAGTCAAATTAACAACCAGAATAGCCATCACAGCCTGGTAGCATCACCCACAGGAAAGTCTGTCTGTCTGTCTGTCTGTCTGTCTCTGTCTCTCTGTCGCTCACAGTCTCTCTCTGTCTCTGTCTCTGTCTCTTTCTCTCTCTCTCTCTGCAAATGTGTTGAAGCCCAAGAACAGTTTGGTGGAGTTGATCCTTTGTTCCCATCTTTACTTTGGTTTTGGGATGGAACTCAGATCTTCAAGGCTTGTGTAGTAAGCAAATTTCAACACTGAACATCTTGCTGGCCCTGGATAGGTTTGTTTGTTTGTTTGTTTGTTTTTCTTTCACAAACTCCCCTTTCTGTACCCCTTTCACCCTCAATGAACAAACAAATAAACAAAACATAAACACACACATTGTGTCCTTTGATGGATTTTTTTCTGATTTTATGTAGATAAAATGCAAGATTTTTCTTTATGTAGATAAAATGCAAGATTTTTCTTTTTATTAGTGAACTGAGGTCATAATTTTGGCTATAGTGTAAACTGTCATTTTGCTGATCAGAAGAAAATTTGGTGCTTCATGAAATTTCATGACATGGGCGTTTCCATCTGCCCAGCTAAAGCTAAAGCATTTCTAAATGTTATAAATTGATGAAAAGAGTAGCATGAAGAAGAATGCTAAAAACAGGACTTCATATATTTCACTCTGTGATGAAAACAGAACCCTAATGGCTGAGAAAATTAGGATGTGGGGCATTTGATTTTCTAGAGAAGTTTGGGTTTTATATCAGCTAATTAGCATGAAATCTTCAGTAGGTATGACTGATTTTTCAAATACATCAAGTTTTATCACTTAATATTCACAACAAGTCTGCTACAGTATAGAAATAGAGTCTCTAGAGAGCAGCAGGAAAATTAAACCACAAGTTGACGCAATGCAGTTGCTATGCAGTTGGTACCCTTTAGCAATTAGGATTCTGTAAGCATGAGAGCATGTACCTTGAACTGCAGGAAATGATGGTCATTCTTGGCAGCAAATTGGTCAGGACTTCAGAGTACATTTTCTGAGATTAGCAACATCTTCATTCCAGGAACGTAACATTCCAGGTCTCCAGTCTTGCCTTGGATCCTGACACCTGTCCTCTGTCTCCAAGTTTCTTCAACAGCATTGACCTTTCTTTTTCTCACTTTCTTCTGTTTTCTGGTCCCTTTCTCTTCAATGACTGTGTTCTTAAAGGGCATCAAAGGGTCACTCTGGCACTAAAGCATATAAACTTAATTAGATTTTATTATTTTTAAGTAAATTCTGGAGGATTAGGATAAGTATTTGGTAAAAGAAACATGAGCTATTTTTAGAACTACATCTGTAGAATAGAACAGTGTATCCACACACACATTTAAAAAGGAGTGGATTCTTGCAAGATGGCTCAGCAGGTAAAGGGCTCATTGCCTACCAAGCATGAGGACTTGAGATCAAACCCTGGAAACCACACTGTGGAGTAGAGAACCAACTTCCACAAGTGGTCCTCTAACTCCCTGTGACACACATGGCCCCACACATTCATTCCCGCAATAAATGAATGAATAAATACATTTTTTAAAAGATTTCTTATTTTTCTTCTTGATATATTAGGAACTGCCTTCCTGGGAAGTCTGCTTCACACCACCTCTTCTAACCTACATTACTTTTCTTTCAGGAGAAAACAGAATATTTTAACAATGCTGAGAGAAAAAAAATGTGAAAAAAGGCTCTAGATTTTGCAGTCAATTAAAAAGTAAATATGTGACTTATTTATGCTTATTGGCTTGTGAACTCTTAATGTGAGTCATTTCTTCAGCTATGAGGAAGAACACTTGCAACAGTTCACAAGTGAAATGAGAAGCAGAGTAAGCATATTAAAGTCTCAAATGCTGGAAGTCCTAGCTTATATACAAGCCTGGGAGGTTTTAAAGAACATTGGTCATGCATATATTTCAAACTTGGGTCTGGGTTTTCCAAATATGGGGATAAACAGGATTCTCTTAAACAGCAAATTTTTCCACATAAGCTTTGCTAATGAAGAACAGAATTGTCTTTACACATAAAACAAGTTAGACTGTCCAATGTGAGTGGCTCATTTATGTGTACATCTTCTTTACTATTTCTTTGCTGATGGTGTTGATGAAGTGTATTCCAGAGAATCAAACCTTGTTCTGCAGAGTAACAGTTAAACATAGAAACATACACTTTCTTTAAATACTCTTTTGCTTGACATGCAAGAAGTAAATCTGCACAGGAATGCTCATTGAAGAAACCTCAGCTTTCTAAATTTCAATATATCTTCTTGTCATCTTAAGTCAGCTAGCTCAAATATTCCAGGCTTGAAAGAAATTAGATCTACAGGGAAATCAAGCCTCTAGACCTCACTGAGATGAAAGATTCAATACTCTGCTTTCCCCCTAGCCCCTTAATATTTCTCTGAGAATCAGAAGACAGTATTAAAATCACTGCAGTGGTTTAAATTTTTAGTATTATTTACAGTCACCAAAGCAATATAGTAAGCTGGAGATTGCACACAAAATAGCAATATTGGTTTTTATTCAGGTTATTGGACAAATAAATTGCTCCCTTTACCTAGACATTCAAAAATTGTTGATATATGTATATATATGTATATATATTTGAGACAGGAAACATAAATACACAAATTTAAATTTTATTGTTGATAGAGATGATTTAGAAAAGGTAGACTTAAAACACAATGACAACAGGACCTGCATGTGTATTACACAAGTCATTGTCAAAGCAGCTAGCCCTTCGTCCTTCCTCTATGTCACTCTCTAAGGAATTTCTAGTTTAATAATTTTCACAACTTTGCTGCATCTGAGTGAGACTGAAGCCTCTTAAATATATTCAAACTGCATTACTTTCTCTTTTGTATGCCTTATAAGTTTTAGATGAAACCCACATGTCTTAGTCAAAATTCTATTGCTCTGAAGAGGCACCATGACAACAGCAATTGTTATAAAAAAAAATTTTAATTTGAGCTGACTTACAGGTTCAGAGGTTGGGTCCATATTGTCATGGCAGGAAGCATGGCAGCACACGGGCAGGCATGGTGCTGGAGAAGGAACTGAGAGTTCTATACCTGGATTGGCAGACAGCAGGAAGAAAGGAAGGCACTGGGCCTTGATTGGGCAATTGAAACCTCAAAGTTTACCCCCACTTATATACTTTTCCATCAAGCCACACAGATTACAAAAAGGCCACCTCTCCTAATGGTGACATTCCATGGTTACCAAGAATTTAATTCTATGAATCTATGGCTGGCATAGATTCTTATTAAAAACACCATACAACATAATGTAGTTAATATATTATGTGGGACAAAGTCCTTTCATAACTATGATGAAAAGTGTGATAAAAGGGGGACATTCTAAATTCATAATTAGATCCCAGACTTTTGTGAGCCTGTGTCCATGGGTGCCAAGCTTCACTATCTCTTCCCAGTTCCACAGACCCTCATAAGGTATCTCAGGGCATGACTGTCCTCCTTCCTTTACAGGAAAATATGGCTGAATTGGCAGTGAGAATTTCCCTTCACCCATTAGGAAGGGTGTGTGTAGGTTGAAATGGACATTTTCTTTCCATTGAAGGGATGGTTGGGTAGAGGTGAGGGTGGGTATTCCATGTCCTATTTAAGTAGACTTTTGTTTTATTAAACATCTGTATGAAATTACAGTTTCTACCCCACACTCTCTACACTTCAGCTCCTCCCATATCCTATTACTTCCTTTTAATTTCATGAACTCTTCTTTAATTATTGTGTGTGTGTGTGTATGTGTGTGTGTGTGTGTGTGTGTGTGTGTGTGTGTGTGTGTGTGTGTGTGAGAGAGAGAGAGAGAGAGAGAGAGAGAGAAGATAGAAGATAAATACAACACACTTAGTCAATTTAGTTTTCCTCATATATGCATCTGTTTAGGACTGTCTAATTAGGATTGACTAAAGACGTCAGGACACCATCCAAGAATACTGATTCTCCCTCTCTCAGCCATTAATTACCTGTGGCTTTTCATCTAGGAGTGGAGCCTTATTTCCCCAATCCACATTATTATCATTGTGCGGGTCTTGAAGTGAGCATATTTTTAAGATATTGTGGATTCACTGTTTTGTATCACATATCCTTGCCTCTGTCTCTTACAATCTTTGCAACCCCCCTTTGAACATTTTCTAGGCCCTTGAGTATAAAGATGTTATTTTAGATGTATATATTAGAGATGGGTAGGTACAACTTAGTCAATTGTTTTATGCATTTGACCAGTTGTGGGTCTCTTTAATGATGTTTTTCTGCTGCACAAAGACGCTTCTTTGATAAAGTATGAGAGCTACACTGATCTATGGATATCAGAATAAGTATTTTGAATGTTGTTGGGAATTATGATAGTTTAAGAATATTGCAATAGTAGGTTCTCATCTAGAGTTTGTGCATCACCAGCGTAGGTAAGTTGGCTAGGTTTACAGTGGTGGTGTTTATGACATCACTAGGACCAGTAGTTGGCTAGGTCTGGAGTAGAATTTATGACATCACCAACACAGATAGTTTGCTAGGTCTGTAGTATAGACTCTACCACAGAGTGAACAGTGACATAGATAACTACTTATCCCCAAGCGGGCCAGGCTATTATAAGCCTGTTTCTCAGAGCAAAACAAAATTTCTTGTAAAGTTATTTTCTACCCTTGTCCTGCAAGGAACTTTGTGTGTGTATGTTTTATTTTAAATTTTATTTTATTTTTGCTAATTATTGTCAAAACCTGTTAAAGTTCTTAGAGATAAAACTAAAAAGTTATGCCACACCACTTCAACTGGGTATCTGGGAATTTGTAATCCTCACAAATTTCATTCTCAGAAATTATGAACTATTTTACCTGATCCAAAACTAGTTCTTCCTGAAGAAGATTCCACTAATGGGTTTTTGTTCTGGGAAGTAGTGCTTTTTTTTTTTTTTTTTTTTTTTTTTTTTTTTTTTTTTTTTTTTTTTTTTTTTTTTTTTTTTTTTTTTTTTTTTTTTTTTTTTTTTTTTTTTTTTTTTTTTTTTTTTTTTTTTTTTTTTTTTTTTTTTTTTTTTTTTTTTTTTTTTTTTTTTTTTTTTTTTTTTTTTTTTTTTTTTTTTTTTTTTTTTTTTT